>UZAN01042319.1:22859-49445 GCA_900618425.1 Echinostoma caproni
TTCTTGTTCTTGACATGTACGTTGCCACTAGGTCATTCGGATTCGATGCCTGGCTCACACGCAGGACACGCGCAATTTCGTCCGCCTCAAATTGGCGTTTTGGGAGTGGGAATGGGATCTGCCTCCGCACATCTACGTACGCTCAATCACTCACTCACACGCGCGCACTCACGCACGCACGCACACACGCACCAACATAAGCACAAGCACAATAAAAGCCTACCATAACCGAGCCGGGCAGGCCGGCACGAGAACATCACTGGCCCACCAACAGCACACAGCGGACTCTGGTGCAGCTCTTTCTTGGGTTGACACACTGCGCGTGGCTCTTGCACCGCATAGGCGCACACAAAGGCATACACGTACAATCTGAGGGGTTACTTTGCATGTGTGGGCATTGCACCAAGCGCCCTCCTATGCGACTGCGTCTCTACGGTCAAAACACGATGGAGATGACGCGGATGATGCGACTGACGATCGCGATTGGAGTGTGGGGATGGGGATGGGGCGGCCACGTCGGTGGCAGCAACAGCAACAGCAACAACAGCAACAACAACAACAACGAGAATAATGGTGATGAGCAAGCAGGTCGAGAGACGCTGAATCACGTGACCCTTCATACGGTTATGTCCAACCGCGTCCGACTAAACGGAATGAATGACTTACCGACGGTTTAAGTGACGGAGCTGACTGACTGACTGACTATGCAGGCGTACGGAAACTGGAATGACCCTGTCCATCAATTGGTCTATTCTGTTCCTGTATCGGAAATAACCTGTGTGAAGTTGTGCACGAAATGAGCTGCCCTTGCTGTCTTAGTCTGTGCTAGCTAGACGCCAATACCGTTAGTATTATTGTATCTATGACACAAACACACGGGCTCGAGGATTTGTTTGTGAACATTTAACGATCCCCATGGAGAAAATTTAGACCGATTGAATAGACACGATTTTTAAAATGAATATTTGGTGGTGAACAGATCCCACATATCTTGATAACCGGTTTTGTGTGTTGCAGACAATACAAACACAACGCGTTCTTTCACTTTTCATCCGATCCGTGGTCACATCGGACCAGTTTTTATGCGATCTCACATATCTCTATTGCCCAAGCACAAGGGTTCTTTAGACTGAAAATCTCTGCACAGTGTCTATAGTGCAGATATATTCATATTTTTGATAGACGATGTCAGTACCAAAAGGAGACAGTTCTGGACTCAGAGAACCACTAGCACTTTGTTGCATTCTTATACGTATACTCATCGTGGCCTCCCGAGTTTTTTATCCAGTATTCAGATCTAATGTTCTCACTCTCGTAGTAGTTTCTTCTCTGTCATACTCTACATCTGTCCATTTTTGCATACACCTCGAAATTCTTTTCTTTGTACCTATCTCGTGTTGGTCCTGTGATCCCTTCTTCGCTAAAAGTTACAATATCATGTTGTAATAACTATATTTTCAAAAAAATTTCAAAAAACAAATACAAGTGCACCTTTTCTCATCGAGCTTTAGCCAAAGCCCGCATTTGCTTTAGCCGCGAATCACAATCCTTCAACTTCGACGCGCAAACTTTAGTCATACCGCTGTAAGCTAAATGAGTGGCGGTTTTGGCTAAAGTTTGATGAGAAAAGGTTTGATGTTTGCATCTTCAAGACATCAGGTAATATCGTCATGCAGCATTCGGTTTGTCGGTAATGGGGCTATAAAAAACACGGTGATGGAAGTAATATTTATTGTACCTTACCTATCGTTATACACATCTGCAGTATAGGACAGAAAAGGTCCTAACGCTTCCCCATTGCGGAAGACCGACAGAGAGTAATTGAATTTGCATGCAGAGATGATGATTTGAAAGAAATTGCAAAGCACCTCGGCATTAAGGTCAAAACGTGTCGTGCTATTGCAACCACGGGTCAGAAAATAATAGTGAAAACCTGGATCTTATGAGGCGAAATTCCACGACAAGTTCACAAAATATTGATGTGATGTTGTCAATGAGGACCCCACAACCATTTTGAGTCAGTTAAAGGAAAGAACATCGAAGGAATATCCGGGTACATCTATCGGCGAGACTTACATTGATTGATTGCTAGATGGACATCACTAATCGGTTGAGAAGCTGAATATCCAGCTTGTGAAACGGAACTCAAAAACTGTCAAAGTAAAACTAGCGAAATATGCCGATTGGTTGCAGCGATCGGGCAACGCATCACTACAACATATGATGCTTTCTGTTCCATGGACACCCCAAAGTGGACTGCAAAGTCGTTCGAATCCTCTCATACAGCAGGCGACCCCACTGGAACATAATGGCATGTTCATCTGCTGCCGGTATCCTAAAGTATGATCGTCATACCAATATCACTTGGCATATTTTCAGTGGTTTCTATCAAGCTGCTCTACGTTAATCACTGTTGAGCATCAGGTGTTCCAAATATTTTCATCTAAAACAATGCACCCGCTCATCGGAATGGGCAGTTTCATGCCAATCGCCAAATTCAATTTCTTCCATCATAAACCCCCTTTTTAACACGCTGGAAGAGGCCTTTAGTAAAGTTAAACGGGTAAGCACTTTTAATTCTTTGATTCACTTATTATTTACCACATTAAAACTAGTTTACTGAAAGCACGGAATCCTTACGAGATGTGTCAAACGGTTTGACGATCGCTGTACATTGTTTAAACCTTCTTCAACCAATATGTGGGTGGTGCAGCATTTGATACCATTACGACGATCAACTGCACAGCATAAAATCGACACACCTCATTTTTTAACCCAGCTTTGAAACATCAACATTTGTGGAGAATAAAATTTTGCAGCATTCGTTGACCACAGAATATTTTGATACTTTTTGATATGACTCGTTTACAGCGGCATGACTAAAGTTTGTGCGTCAAGGCTAAAGGGCTGTGGGTTTTGGTTAAATTTTGATAGGAAGAGGTGTAAAGCCGTTTGAAAGCCGTTAGGCTAGAATTCCGAAGTCCCTCAGAATGCCGCACTTTTTCGGTTATCATTCATCATCGCCTAGATTATGGTATTTTCTCTGTGTCTCATTCTGCACAAAATATCGAAACATGCTGATAACTCTTCACTGTGTCCTACTAACTCTAATCCGTTTTCACAAGGTGTCATCCATTCGGACAGCTTGTTAAAAGTCCGAATATTTTCCGGCTGATCTGGTCTGTGCATGCATTTGTTTATTGGTTTACCATTCCCGATCTATCAAGGCAGCAGTATTTTGCGTGCACTTGCTATACGACTGATGAATGAACGATCATATTCAAATAGATGGCTGAAGTTGTTGAAAAACACAATGTGGTGTGTAACGGTGGTGGTTGCACGGTGGCAACGTCACCAAATTCTCACCCTGGGGGGTGTATATGTTCGAATCCCACCAACAAAACCCAACGTTCCCCATTATGTATTGTACAACAGCGCGCTCCTTTCTTCCTGAAAATGGTATCATTGTATATTCAATAAAGGAAGTAAAACTGAAAAGGAAAAAGAAAGAAATGCCATGTAGGGAGGAGACAGCATTAGCCAAGAAGCCTCGCGATTCAGTTTCCAAATAGTTCAAAGGGGGGCAACAGTCTCAACCAATCTAACCGACTGCGAGGCAATCCGGAGTATCAGGACAGCATGCATACATCGGCTGATTGGATAACTCAGTTGAAAACAATCGGCTTTCCAAGAACTTATTTATTCAGTTCACTTTAGCCCAATAAATCAAATACTAATTTATTTTTTCAAATTTATTCCTGCATCTCGGTATCTGATTTCCTTCAAGAATACTGTGATAACTGCAGGTACACAATGTAGACACTAGGCTCTGAAAGTCTTAGGTTGAATGAAGTTCTAGCCGATTACTGTACGATTGTCGCCACCTGTTGTGAATATTCCTTTCTTTTCACTGCCCAATGCCATGCGGCTTTGCATAAATGATATCCTTCAAAAACGGTACTATGAACGTTTGTGTTTTGGATCACTTGTCATATTAGGCTTCAACTGGAACCCTTGTTTGCTGAATGAACAGATTTGTGAAGAGAGTTTTGTTTGAACAGTGGTCCAACTGACTTGCTGTTGTCTACATCAGATCATCGTGCTGCTTGCATATCGGTTAAGCTTCAACATTGTGAGTATTTCTCTCTCTAAATCTCTCTCTATTCTTGATGTCCTTATTGCATCGCGATCTTGTTCGCATTGATTTACAGACGCCCATTCATCAGATGTTATCGTTCGCTCCGTAGATTGAAAGCTGTTGCAAGGAGCTTTTTCAGGTTTCGTAAATCAGCTTCACAGCTGCGTTACAAACCGTCAGATTTTTCAACAAGGAATGGATCTTTTGATCCTTCTAGCATTGAGAAACAACGTGGATTGCAGTAACTGCGAGTTCTCAAATTACGGAAGAGACTGGCTATCCTGGTTAGTTGCTCAGGAATGGGCAAACCAACACAGAAACGTTTACCGTCTTGGACAGGTTGAAAATGAAACAGTAGTGTCCTATGTGACAGGCAGCAATAGGTCAATGAATTAAATGAAAAACAACTGGAATGGAGCACATGATGTGTGAGGCTGGTTGATCCGAATGAAACTGTCCAATCGGTGTCCGCATTTGAGTATGCTGCTATTTTTGGATTCTGTCATCACGGAACCAGTAACGGACTGGTCGCTCTCTCTCTCTCTCTAAACAAAGCCATCTCGAGGCGGAGGATTATGTCACCATTTCGAACCGGATTTTTAATGAAAGTTATACTTTTATGTGTATGTATTATTTTTTATCACTGATTTGCCTCAAAAGTAGTTTGTCGTAATGCAGAGGAAACCGATCACTTTTTTTAACCGGAATTAAGGTGAACCTGTTCAAGTGAGTTTAACTCCAAGGAATGTGAATGAATCACCAGTTTTCTATCAGTTCATCACGTTGAACGCGGTTATGCATCAGCTTTCACGGATCATAGGGCTAGTAGCTATCGATAAGCACCGATCGGTGTTACTTATACTCTGAAGCCCGTTTATAACCCACAGCAGCTGTCAATGGTGTATGAAAGTGAATATTGTGAGACGAACAATTCAACAGCGGAATAACAACCACGCATGACGCATGATGACATTACGGAGAAAAATGTATTTTATTACATCCATACATTTACGGCAAATGAGTCACTGCTCGTCAATATACTGATGCACGATATGACAACTAAATAGAAATTTATTTCGTTTCTAAAATGAGCAATGTGAAAATGATTTATGTAATCATGTGATCACCAATGTGTTCCATTTTCGTCAACCATGAAAACCGTCCTATCAAAAAGTTGCTGTTGCAGTTTTTCCAGAGTTCAATCAATTTTTATTCGTAATTATACTCATACTGGAATCTGATATTTCTCGATCTACCCAGGTGGACACAATGAGGAAATTGGGTGTTGGTGAGTTCTCCGAGCTGGAAGTGTTGTTTGTAGCACCAACATCCGCATACCGAGCTACAATCATTCCACACAAAGTGACTGAATTAGGCAGACTTGAACTATTTAGAGTATCAAGTTTGGATTAGCCCATTCGATTGTTCAGAGGCACCAGGCACACCCAAAGAGTGAAACCTACACCCAAGACCATCAAGAGTGCCTGGTGCCAGTGAACAATCCAATGGGCTAATCTAAGGTTGCTACTCTAAACAGTTCACGTCTACCTAATTCACGCAGTCGCTTTGTTTGATGACGTGTTCAAGGTCATACATATAGTAGTCTGTTCTAGCGAACATACACTGTGAAGCGCGACGCATAAATTATACACTCACAAGCACACATGCACAAAGCTGACTATAGAATTGAGAGAGCCTATTCTCACTGAATGGACAAGTGACCAATATTCATGATTACTGATCAGTTGAAACTGGGACAAAACGTGTTGCTGTAGAATTTTAAGGGGCAATACAGTTACTCAAGCCGCCAATATCTTCATTGTCATGGGTTTGTGTTAATCTAACGCTGCGAGATACGGTCTGACTGTTACCCAGCGCACCTGAATGATGGTCATTAGGGCACCGGTAATCACAACCAATGAAGATAATGGTGGGTGGGGAGTGGGGAGTGGATGGTGTAATCATGAATAATGTGCCGGTAGGAACGGGAACTCCGGTAGGACCATATATTGGAAACCGAAAACAATTTGTTATACACATTAATTATTTATTCCACCGATTTATTCCCTTTTGCATATCGGTATAGCGTAATTAAGCAGACGGTTTCTGTTACGATTGTGTCTGTCAGTTTGTACATACTAAAATTTTTTTGCTTCTCTGGCTTATCAAGGGAGGCCCACAATATTGGACGCATGCTAGTAGTGCTGCTGTTCAAGTGAAAAACAATTGGGGAATTTAAATTGACAGTCAGTTGGGTAATTTTCATTGACAGCACACCTTTACCTCGTCCTTGATGAGCTTTGAAAGTATCCATCCGCTAGAAATCGAACCCGAGCATGAAGAACTGCTAATTTGATGCATCAACCACTTGGGCCATTCTTGTTGACCTACGGGTACACGCTAACAATACACTACAATGCGGACGATGCAGAATTTCAAGGAAAAAAATTAATCTTACCCCATACCAAAATACCAAAATCAGTATTTTTAAAAAAAGATTTGTACATTCAGTCTGTAAGAACAAAAATGCACTACAACGATGAGGGAATTGCAGCTATTGTTGTAGTAGTGACAGCGATAGCAATAATACTGATAAGCACAATAAGGTTCTGAAGTTGAGTCGCATGAATACATACTGTCAGGATACAGCCAATAACCTCGCGACACTCTATAGTGGTGACGAAATTATTATTGCACACTTTTCGTGAATTTCGCTTTTTCAATGAGCGATTCGTGACATCATTTGTTGAAAACCACCTTCATTCTATTTGGGGAAAAGTGTACGGGAATACTGATTAGTTCCAAAAGGATTTTTTCATCAACGTGGTATCACAATTCCAACCAGTTTGATCTGTATGGATGTGTGAGAGAACGCCCGCGCACGGCTTGGTGAGTGCTGACAGGGTCGGATTAGTGTATCCATGTGTCACGAAATCTGACCATTTGCACATATAAACCCGAAGTCTGAATCGTCATTGTTAGACCACAAATATGACGTGCTCAGTGCCTCCGACGCGTACCAAATAATCGGATTAGTTCTGCTGGGGTTAAACCAGAGTTGAGTGAGTGTGTGTGTGTGTGTGTGTGTGTGTGTGCTGATGAGGATCGGTAAAATTAATCCAGTCAGACCGGTCATCCCGTCCGGGCAACAAAGCTCAAATTGGATTGGTCTCAACGTATCTGGGTACGGAATTCGATTCATTGTGGGCACAGCGCTCGTTGAAGCGAATACAATGTGGTGGACCTGTGCTCCGAGCAGGACGATAACAATTAATTCATCCGGTGTTACGAGGTCAAGAGCATCAAGACTTTTGGTGGGACCTAAAAGGAGAATGAAATCGCAGATGATATAATAAATGAATTGTACGTTTTTAACCTCGTTTTTTGTTTAATGAGTACACAAATGTACCGTCAACCTCAAGGGAGAGGACCGAGGCCATACATAGGCTGTCTGGGGGAGCACAGAAACGGGGAAAATAAGCAGCGCTGTCCAGGTTCGAATTCAGGACCTCCGCGTCCCTATAGTTTAAGGAATTCAGCCATGTGATTACCGCAGACCGTGTTTATATGTATACATAATCAGTAGTTAATTAGCAGTAATTTGATTTTTCAGTTCATCAAGTTCATAGGTAAAGAGCATCATTGTTTGAGTTATCGAAAATAAAATGTGAGGTGAGTAGATAATTCCTACAAGATCGTTGTGGCAATCAGATGAAACTATTCCGCTTTTGAAGATACTAAGCCTGATGCATTCTCGAAGGTATATGATGAAAGAGCGGGCAGATTAGTAAATGTCAGTATAGGTGACTTAAGAGATTTGATTGGATAAGGTGAATGGCGGAATGGCGATGTCTTTGATTTTTGCACAACTATCTTCTGCATCAGGAATAACACAAGTGTATACTACCAAATATAACCCCTTCCCGGGTGTCGAGTTGGAGACGGGTCGCGACTTCACTGTTAACCGTTAACAAGGTGGTCGCGAATGGAAAGCCGAATCGCTCGATGATTTGGAGAGTTCACCACCTAGCAAGGGGCTGTCGCACAAAAAATAGCACACACACATCTGAGACGTGGCGGATGTGACTATTGTGGTTCTCCAGGAGAGACGGATGTACCACACCACTAGTCACCAGTTCATATGGAACAAAGTTGCTCACTTACAGTTCCTACTTGTTTGTGTAAAGGCTAAAGTGCATCCACAAACAAGGCGTAGTTTGGGCTGAACGAACGAATAGTACAACAGCCTACAACAAAATCATGAACATTCTCACATCACCAAGCCCGAATTCAAAACTTTACTGTATGAATTCAAACAATTCTACACAACACAGACCTTTCTTGTTTCCTTCCTTCCCTCTGTTTACTGTCACATCTCATGAATCCATCGAGAACTTCAGACGATTGTACTGACAGATGGAAATCCTGTCGCTATTCTATCCCAGTTCACCTAGGCTAGCGTCCATGTTCCCCCGAATACTCCTTCACCAGTTCGATTTCTTCTTTCTCAAAGCTCCGTCAAACCAATCACATTTGGCATGCGTACCTTGATGTGTATAGGACAACGCTCGTACAGTCGACACCCTAACCATCGATGTGGGTTGTATTCAAGACAACCTGGTTTAAGGCTTCAAATGTGCTATCTGAATGAAGTCCCCGTCAGGACTAACCACGAAGTTTCACCTATGCCCTTCTTCGGATCATGAGGATGCAGCTTTCCGTCTTGCTGGCGTTCGCATGGCTTCCACAGAAAGAATTGAAGCTGATCCGTAAGATTGGATCCCAGTTGATTGTATGCACTGAAATCGAATTCTCAATAGTTTGTGAATGTAAGCAACCGCCGCCATGAAGCACGTAACTTGCTTCTTCTCGTAGACGCCCACGAAATGCAGTCAAAATGCAGTAAACGATATATTTTATATAGCAAACGAAGCGTGAACTGAAAACCTAGGAAGCACTGGACAGCTGTTTCGACCCCACTGGGTCTCATCAGCAGTGCGAATCCATCGACCCAACTGGGGATCGAACACGAGACTTTATGGACATGCTGCTGCTGCATGCTACCCACTCGGCCGCCAGGCAGTTTATCAGACCGTTTTTCATTTTAGTTTCTTTCGCCAAATACCCGGTCTATTTTTTAATTGCCATTTATATGAATCCACTGTGCAACCTCGTAAATTGGTGAAAATTCATCTGTCGGTTGCAAAGAGCGTTTCTTAACTTGAATTCAATGTTACCTATTTGCACCAAAATCCTCCTATTTTTTGCCATTGTTGACACGTTGACACTATCTCCGTTTTCACAAACCGGTAGTAAACAGCTCTCTTTCGCTCTCCATAGAGGATAAATTGACTCCGCGGTTTGCAATTGTTAATAGAAGTTCTCGGGAATATGATTGCAAGTGATATCTTCAGTATCGTTTGGTCTTCGCATTCGAGATTACACTTCTAGAGGTTGCTAACCCGGCACCAGGCAGGAGGGCGGCTCCGACCGAACGGTTGACGAATATTTCAGTTCATTCGCCTGTGAATTACAATCACTGAATAACATTCACAACAGATTACAGTTCATTTTTTCCTTGCCCGGTGATCTGCACCTTGTACGTGTACTGCGCATCCGGATTTCTTTTAGTCGGCTTTCGCGTTTAGGGGACTTCAGGTTCGCCTTGTTCAGGGCTAGGCATCAGTTTGGTTACCGTACCTCTCTGCGCGTTTTGCGGGTGTGTAATGTAGTTGACATCTCTATTGCCCTGGTATGCTTGAGGGAAGAGGGGTGGGCTCGCAAGCAGTGTATTGCCCGTTTGAAGAAAGTGGGACTACGACCAACCTGAATGAGCCTACTAATATGTTCTGTAGTAAGGCCATTTAACAACTGATAGCGCACGAAGAAATAAACGAACACTGGGATTACAAAAATGAGACCAAGATAAGCATTATGAAGTTCGCAGGAAATAGTGTACGAAGTTGTCACTCTTGGGAATGTCGTGTAGATGACTATTGGATTATCAGCACAGCACAAGGACAAGCATGCATCGAAAATTGTGAAGTAGACATGGATGAATACACTACCCGAATCTGCTAACGCTTGGAACTCAGCAGGTGACATGCTGTGCAGCCCAGATTAACATGAAGCCCAGGATTATGCTGGCTATCCACAGAACGCAAGTAGGCATTCAAGATATGATTGCATAGAACAAATTCATGCCCGGGGACAATTGATCAGAGTTATCAGCTCACCGCATAATGTCGCATGGTAATTTATTCGAACTGGGAACCCCCATCAGGTGCCAATTTTTGACCAGTCACTGTCTTTCTCTGCTTCCATTTTGTCAACTGGTTCCTCCAGTCAGTTCAACTTTGTTTGTGCAAAATAACTAAATGGTATGAGGAACGATCTTCTCTCATTCCTTAACATCTTCCCCTCTCGTTAACCAATGATCACTTTCACTTTCTACATCTGATCATCGATTTATACTCAACCTCTAGTGCCTAAAATGGAAGAAGCACATCGTCCTTTCCCAATTGGGGTGGACAAAACAGTCTTACAGCTATCGTAGGCATAGTATGAGGCAATCCCGTTGTTAAATTAGCAGATTTGATAGACTGATTGTTATTGTATCACCCAAATACCAACAGCAAGTACTGGTATTGGTGCTAATAACAAAACCGACACGTCAGATATTCATTCTCCTTGTCTTCTATGCAAACTCAACTTTTCGATGCAGATGTATACATGAATACTGGAGTTAAAATGCTTAAAATCTTTTCTCGTTTGGAATAAAACACAGAGTCCTACATAGAACATACCCCCATATTGCGTGAAATTGACGGGCGGGGCTTATTTTAGTTTCTAAATTTGATAATCCGAGGAAGCCAAGGAACATTAGTGGTCATGATTGATAAATATCCGATGAATGACATTGAACCACGTGCTGTATTTTTATATGCATACCTAACTCCAGATCGGGCGTTACTAAATCCAAGTTGAATTTGGCTATNGTGCTCTGTTTGCGGAACGATAATCATCTGAGTAAACGTTTACGAGCGCATAGAGTAATCATTGGGAGAGACAGATGATGTTATTAGAGGATACGTTTCAAATTACAGTAAAACTACTAAAATTGGGTGTAGTAGTAGTAGTAGTAGTAGTAGTAGTAGTAGTAGTAGTAGTAGTAACGAACTGCCGACTTTGCAGGGGTACCATGGTTGTTCTCAAGCTGGTGTTATATATATATATATATATATATATATATATACCGATTTTCAGTACTTTGCCAATAATTAAAACTTTTCATGGGTTGATCACTTTAAGTCATATGTCACCTACCCTAACTCCTCCACACACCTATACACACAGAGGGATGATTTGCCAATGGATTTCCACTTTTTTGTTCTGCTGATTTAGGGTAGACATACTAGTTTTCAGCTGGAGCTGCAATTCTGGGATAGTAGTGGTAGTAGTAGTGTTAATAGTAGTATTATAGTTCCAACAGAACAGTACCGGGTAGAGGAGAATATCCATAAATTGGATCACATGGAATGAAACGTTTCATCTGGAACAGATTATCGTAATTCCGAGAAGCGCACAGGATAATAGATGGAATAGTCTGACGGCAGATGTACATTTTCTGTAATTACAACTTTGAGCACATTAATTCGCTCGAGGAGGTCTTGTTCAATTTGACTGTCGTGAGAAGCCACCAATCACATTCTTTTGCGCAATCCCGAGATGCTATTCACAAATGTGACCGGCGCTTCACAATAGTAGTAGTATTCATGAACAGAACTGCACAAAAAGTCCTCTCTTTCTCTTGGATGGTTGTACTGGCTGACTGCAATGCGATTTCCACACAGCTGTTCAGTCCACGCTAGTTCATACTTACTCACTTCCTGATTGCTTGGTTCTTGCGGCGAATGGTATTTTGATTACCACTATGAATTATTGATTTGAACTGATCATCCTTCAGACTTAACGCACAAAACTGATAATAAAAGAACGGAAATATGGCCTGGCAAGTTTACGTGGGGCAGCAAACCAAAACTTAAAAGGTAGACAGGCCTGACTTAATGTGAAGCTTTCGATTCGAGTTAACAGAGAGTATACTGCGTCTCCTCTCATTGCTTTCGGGTGGAGAGGAATGACTGACTATCGCTGAAGACAACATCTGACCAAGCTCGATTTGGTAATTCAGATCAGCCCTGGTGAGTGGAGTTTGGCACAGTGGTAGTTCACACACCTTATGCCGTGAGATGCGTCTGGAGTTCATAGCCCGGATGGGACGGTGAATAAACACTATTAATGAAATCTAATCAGAGTCGAACTGAAATCTATTACTTCTGGATGAACTGGGCATTTCTCATGAAGATGGAGTCTGAAAGATGGTCAGTTCACATCCGTAAAACTTAACCCACGCCACTTGGAGGTAGCTGTGTGTTATATACGAATAAGTCAATGATAATAATAATAATCTTCATCCTTCCTCTTATTTATTTAGTAATCAATGGTCATTTATCGGGAAGAAACCTATCGCCAATCAGGACCAATACTGAGATTCGAGCTCCTTCATCACTGCTGCCCATTTTCTGTGATTCTTTTGGCGCTTCACGGGAAAAATTAAATTCCAGTGGTGAAATTTACTTGGTTGTTGTTGTTCTTCCGGATATATCGATCAAGACGCCCTTGACTTCCATTTCGCCTGTTCACACCAGTTCACCCGATCTACGAGAACCGATTTCCGATATTTTATCAACGGCCGTGAATGCCTCGTTAATTGTTTCACGCAATTTCCGATTTTGTTGTTGTTCCGACCGTCCTGTGGTGCGCTGGTCTTAATGTTGCAGGCACATTTTACAAGTACATCAATCTTCCCTCTATGCTTCTGTACGGTGGGAAGCTCTAATAGGGGCTGTGTTGGTTCGGGCAAAGTTTTGCATCTATCGTGTGTGTGTATGTTCCATTTATATGTCCCAGTTGGCAGGGCGATTCTGTTATCCACTTTCTGCTTCCTATTGTACCAATCAAGCGGGGGCACGATTATTGCCCACCGTCAATGCCCGGTCTCACTGAACGCGCTATATGGGTGTCCTGCGGTCACCGATCCGAAGCCAACCTAAACAACAGAACCTCGGTCAGTCTAGGCTACGAGACATGAGAAAGTTGGAAAACAGGAAGAAGGTGGGGTGCGGTGGAAGGCGCAGTTTAAGCGAGAAGACGATTTGGAGGAAAACTTACGAGGAGCCAGATGATGGAAAATGTTTCAGTCCAGTTCCCAAATGTGTCTACGCGTCGGATTCCGATTGACTTACCGGCATTCTCCAATGCATATAGATAGATAGATAGATAGATAGATAGATAGATAGATAGATAGATAGATAGATAGATAGATAGATAGATAGATAGATAGATAGATAGATAGATAGATAGATAGATAGATAGATACTCAAAAAGTCACGTGACTCACACGCACAAGTCAGGTCGTGTGAAGGTTATTAGTGAGTATTCTGTATTGTTTCCAGTCTTGGAACTACTATCTTTGGGCGGAGTGTTATAAATACTGTGTGGAATATTGTTTTGTATGAATACAGGTGGTGGTGATGGGGATGGCAGCATAAGATTCTACAAAACAGCTATTGGCACAAAAGCACAGAAATATCGATGGCCTAATGATAAGGTTAGAATCAATAAATTAAACAGTGCGCTAGTGATCAAATGGTAAAGGTCACGAAATTATCGCCACGGAGGACGTGTATTCGAATCCCACCACCATTGCCTGACTCCCATTCTGTAAGCGATGCATGGTAGTCCTCTGTTTGGCCCCTTCCCTTTCTGAAAAATTGTATTTTAATATATTCAACCAAAAGGAAGTAAAATAAAAGGTATAATAGCACAGTCAGTAGCCATTACATGCCGTGGTTTGACAAATCAGATCATTCCATAGAATTAACACAGTTGCAATCGGAGCATGAATCGTGGCCGGCCGTACACACATTCAGCGCTTTTATTCGCAACAAATACACTGAGGCAGCAAATGAAGGGGACGCATTGAATTATCCATTGACTGACTGCTGGACGGCATCAACATTTGGTTAAGAAGTTGACCATTCGGCCCATGGATTGAACCTTCCGGTACCCGGCATGTTTATAATGACTTTCTATCAAACTGTTCCGCGCCTACGGCTATCGAGCCGAAAAGTGTTCCGTCAGTCTTTATCTTCGCTGATACTCCCCCGTTTAGTGATGCACAATTACAGATCAACGATCAAATTGACGCTCTGCCACCGAACAGTCTTTTTTCGAACCCGAGGCATTCAATAAATTCAAGCAAATTAACTTTCCCCTGCTTCACATCGTTTGATTTTTTTAATACTTCAAAACCTATTTCACTGTAAATAATGCAGTCAACTGGGATGTGCCAAACGGTTTGACGAATTGGGCGAATCGTTTAAAGCTTCCCTTGCTTTCTCTCCAATCAGTTTGTGATGCACCATTCGACGCCGTTGTATTAGACCTTTGCCACTCCCTCTTGTTTGTTGATCAAGCGGTGCAGTGTGAACCTTAATAACGAAAGAAAAAGAATTTCTCATCATTCTCTGACCCCAGAATATTCTGATATCTTTTGTCTGGCTTGCTTACAGTGGTATGACTAAAGTTTATGCATCGAGGCTAATGGACTTTGTGAATGGGTCGTGGGTAAAGAATTGTCTCGTGGATTTACCATGGCCGGTTATGTGGTTAAAGCTTGGTGGGAAAAGGTGTAGCTCTCACTGCTGTCGATCTCATCAGATCTCGTTTCACACTTCCTAATTGCTGTCAGGACGTGGCATTAGATGACCCTTGGATGTTGTCTTGGACCACAACAATATCCTACATTGTTTTTAAGGTTTAACAACAGTTATTTGTGATTGAATCTCATGCATAGTTTGTTCAGTTATTACTTTTTCATTTCGGAAACAGTGAGACAGTTTACATTTCGCTAGAGATCAGATCTGTTATTTGGTCACAACCTATGTGAACTCTGATAAACGGTTCAGACCGATCATCGTTCCCCCCCCCCTCTCTCTCTCTCCGTGTGTGTGTATATATAAGTTTCCATGTTCGCTAATCATTTGCGTTCAGCGCACTCCTATGAACTACACCACAAACAGGCAATCGGATTCACTTCCGTTGAATCTTTATGATATTGCGTATGATCTAACTGTTTGCTACCGATTTGTCTCAACACCTCACTAGACAGAATAGTCGAGCGGGAATGAACTCAATGGAACACAGACTGAACGATCGGACCGATGGGGACGCATAAAACAAGGTTGGACTGTCTACGTATATTCTATCACTGACCTCAGATAAGAGATAGGATACAGTGCGCAAGTAAGTGGCCTGCTTCAGGCTAGGCAAAATAGAGTTCTACGGGAGGTGGTGAACTAAATGCTGTAAGGTATATGTGAGAAGTGTATGGTGAGGATGGGGGTGGGTTGGTTGGATTGGGGGAGGTACAGACAGTCAGTAGATCTCAGAAAGAGGTAACGCCTGCACTTTAACCCCATTATCACACATGGGTGATTCCCATGGTTGATGTGACTTGTGGTCGCACACGATCTCAACAACGCTGGACAAGAAGGAGAGTAAGTCTGCCGAATTAGCGGTCACGCAAGGCTAGTTGTTTTGTTTTAAGGAGAGTGTGCTTACTTTTAACAATATGATTATCATAAATGATGAAGCTGCCATCGGACTACAGACAAACACACACACACACACAGAGGGAGAGAGCAGAGCTGATTATTACTTTTCGTTATTCCCTTAGCGAATTCAGCGTAAAGTATCCTTATATTTTTCAATGCACTGGTTGTCATCAAACTACGTCATAATTGTAAATGCTGATTGAACAACACGCTTTAAGCCAATGTTCCTCTCGTGAACAAGTTACTTGATCAATATGATTTTATCCAACCGTTATTTTACAAACTTTTTCCAGGTGTCTAGGGGCTCCTTTTCTAAAAGGATATTCAGAAATCCCCAGTTCTTGCTCTTCTTCTTTCCCAAAGGAAAATATATTTTAATCAACTGTATCAAGTTAGAAAATACACATTGAGAGTGATGCAATCTTCAAACGGCCAATATGGCCTCCCCATACAAGATAAAAGGGAATTGGATCGGGAATTCCACTCGGATGCAACTTATGCTACGGAGCGAGGAGATGACAAATTCGTTTGTCGGCCTGACTTGTTGCCAGTATCATTGGACTACCGGTTGAAACATGTGTGTGCCCACGTAAAAAATCCAATTCGAATCGAACAGTACATCTAATTTTATCACAGATAGATACTCAACCATTTTGTGAATTTAATCCTGTCATTCAAGCTTCAACTAGGCACATGACAATATATACATCTCGGACACCGGGGTCGGATAGCGATATGTTTCAACCGGGGTTTGTGTCACATGATCTTTCTGTGTTGATCATTCCTGTCATCCATGCAATACATTTAGCTTTATGTGACGAACTTAGAACTATCCAAATAAAGATTGCGAATGACATCGCAAACATGATGGACGACGAGAGTGTGGGAGTTGGTTGGTTGGGGGGCTATGAAATCAAGATGGTGAAGCCCAAACTCCGGAAACTGTACGTGAACCTAAATAAACAAGGAAGAACGTTAGTCCTGTTTAACAATAATTAACTAAATGGTGGCATCCGTTGTGATAGATTTATTCCTTAGAGAAATGACTTCCGTTTTGTCTGCCTGCCAACTGGACCAAAAGTTTCTGGCATTTATTTTCCCGAGATCGACTTCTTCACTTCGATTATTATATGAATAGTGATTTCATAGTTTTGTTGATGACTTACATCTCAGAGGGTGTTAGTCAACCGTTTATTTGTCGGATGGCTTATTGAGTGAGGAATACAAACTTACCTGCACTATGAACGAGGACAGTCATACGCATTTTAATCAATATCAACTGTCGCGAGTGGCTAATGGACAGAGGCTGTTCGCTGTGTCCACATGGACTTCAGCGCCACGAACAATGCTGATTTGGCCCGGTTGAAAAATGTACTTCCGAACAGCACCACACACCGGAATTTTCCGTCACGTTTTTGCTACAAGAACCCATGTTCTCTGATTGGAGTGCCAACCAGTGGTGATGATTTTGAAACATCCACAAGGTGGTCAGAAAAAGACTGCAATCCATGGAGTTTCACTGTAATCAGTTTAGCCGAACTCTAGTAGACTTCATTTTGGTGTATCAAACCACTGGCGATGTCCACTTCTCACGTTATCGATCAATTTGCGCGGAAATTCATTTGTGTTTGCATAACCTGTTTAAGTTTACGTTTCAGTTAAAATGTGCACTGATCTTCACACCGAATCAAATATACGAATACGCAAAACATGCAACGCGAACAGTGTCACTGATATTGGTTTATGTATTTCAATAATGACCTGTTCCTTGTTGGTTAGGAGTCTCGTCCTGATGGGTAGAAGGGAATTCTTATAAATTTCAATATGAGGGGGTAGAGGCAGAAAGCAGAAGCCTGTGGCCGAATGAGGATGACATGAGGATAAATTAAGGTGTGTCGGACTAGGAGGGTCGTCTGGAACTTAAGGCAATAGTTGATGCTACTATTGATAAGTTCTCTGATTAATAAATTAACTAAAGTCAAAGATATCGGGATAGAACAGCATCCTGAAGCACACCAGAATTAGTAAACAGATTTTTTGATGTCGTCCTCTCTTCGGAATACTCAGAAAACCATGAAAATAGCTGTCTCGGAATGCCAAAAAACTGGAGTTTAAAAATGAATGAAATGAAATAAATAGTCAAGAAAACAACGGGCAGACTTGACCGAATTTTTCGATTTACTTATAAAATGGATAAAAGTGGATATGGCGTCCAGTATAGATTTGTTGTGTCCATAAGGAAGCTGTAGGCGGCCATGGGGACTTGTACTAATTGACTACAATTGACTTAGTGAAATTTAGAAATTCAGAGGTCAGCGCGATAGGACGAAATCGTTTCGTAGGGATAGTATGACACCTTTGGGATTGGAATTATGTTCAAATGAAGCCAAGAATCAGGACTCGATCGGGAAGACGGGGACCCTTTAATGAGGAATATCACCGCAGTGGCCAGGGAAGCTGCTACAAATTTCAGAAGCGTCGGAGGAAGACCATCATAGCCTGCAGCCGAGGATACCTTGGAGGACCGGAGCAGTCTAAAGACTTCATCAAACTCATGGGAAAGAGGGAATGTAGTTCTCGTTCGACGGGTGGATGAGCGTTGAGGCAGTTGACTTCCACTCCAGTACTCGATTGCTTTATGTTCTGCCCACAGAGAAGACAAATACCTTACCATAAACGGTTGTTTTTCTTTGGTTGCAGAGTCTGGGCAGCGAATATTCCATTTAGATATGCTATCTCAACCTTGATTAAGCCGGAGTAGTGCATTACGACCGAGGCATGGCCATATTTATAGACCTTTTATTTGAGCCTTCTCAGTGATTTAAAAAAGGGCGAGATAAGTCTACCACTTCACACAAACAATAATTTCATGGGGCAAGAGAAAAATCAATTTGATCGTTTCATTGAAAAGGCTAGCACATTTTAAAGGTAATAGACATAATTTAAACCGAGACTGAACGGGTGAGAAGAGAGAAACAGCTGGGTGACAAGTCCAATGGATGATGTTTTATCTGATTTGAATCGATAATGATAGGGCGAGAGTACACTTTTGACCTGTTGAGAAGAGCTTAATAGTCACACGTAACAACCATATCCATTAGTTTTCAGAGAGTACAAGTTGAAGGGCGGCTTTGTAGTCACTCTGTCCATTGCAGAGCTACCTCAAGTGGGTGGATAGGACAGGTCAGATAGATCAAACGGAAGCACACGGAAAAAAATGAAATCACCGACAAGCAAGAGAAGATTTTCATCTAAAAATGTAGCTTAAAACAGAAGCAGAAAGATTCGTCTAAAAGCATGGAAATATCCTCACATTAGTTATTTTAGTTCTCCAAAACTGTCCTTCGGAATGCTCTCAGTGTGTGCACTGATTGGAATCCCCACGGTGTCTGTGCACTAACAGTTGATGCTTACGGGCAAAGATTTGCTGAAACATTGATCTGTTCAGCACTGAAACGTCCATGATAACAAATGAAGCGAAACGAAATCATGCGACTATGGGTAACATCTCTCATCTCTATTAGTCCGAACTAATGACTCATCCGTGATAGAAAAAGAACCTGTGGGACAAGAAAAACAATGGATTTTCGGTAGTCCTTATGTTAAAACTTTGATTGTGCTTCGCATAGGACGAAAAAGACTCGGTTGTTTTGTGGTTTTGCTGTTGCGTTCGCCAGCATGGAAGTGCCAAGTTATTTTTAATCCGTTTGACGAGCATTACGGACGAGTTCTCAGTTCCCTTCTCCATTTGCATTATATCTGTGAATTCTGGCCGCATTTACTCGATCGTTCGTGATAAACTTGCATTTATACAGATTGCACCAACCCAGTCGGTTAACGTTTGAAATGAAACCGGAGTTTATAAAATCATGTGTTCACTCAACTCAGAAAAGTTGTGCAAGTCACGTGACTTGTATGTGGCTTTGACATGCTTTGCGTGTGCCATAATAGTAATATTAATAATAATAATAATATTAATAATAGTAATAACCACCGCCACCATCACCATCATCACCGCCACCTCACTTTATGGAGAGCTTTCATCAATCGAATGAAGGCAACGGCTAGCATCACGATGTGATCATGGTCATCATCATCATCATCATCATCATGATAGTCATCGCCATGTGCGCCCATCTCGTACCCCATTGGCTAGTATACAGTTCCAACGGTACGATGGATTGATGAAAACAGAACTCGGATGAAAAATGCAAAAAATGCAAACCGCATTGGCACAAGCATGTGTAACCGTCATTTTACATAGTGTGACGTGTTGCTCACGTGGCGGAAAATTTTGTGGTTCCTGTGGTATGAAATTGGTGAAGCGGAGTGAGTAATTCATGACATCAATAATGCGGTTTTTTTCTCTTATTACTTGAGGCCGTTCCCATTTCGGTAATTGTCATGCACCCAATAAGGTAAATTTTCAGATTTTTAAACGGGTTCATGAAGCGAGTAAGAAGGGTAAAGCAATTGAGTGCTTGAAAAAGGCAGTGCCATAAGTGGTTTTTGAAGTAAACAATGACACTTGTCCGATTTACTATGGTACGGGCAAGATAATGGATGACGCTGTTTCGGTATGTGATAGCACGTGGAGAGAGAAGCCCTTATTTAGAGCGAGTACACGGGTGGGACACGGTTATTGAGATGGGCGTGTAAGCAGCACCCTTCGTTTGACAGTATGGGACTGATAGGTAAACTATATTCGTTAAAAGGCTTACACACAACGAAATCAACCAACAAGAGTCTTGCGGATCCCACTGGAACGAGATATAGATCTGGAAAAATCGGTAAAGTCCGTTTTATTTTTAGTTCGGAAAAGTACAGGATAACAGTACAACCAGTGTGAAGGAATGCAGGATGCCACAAATTAACCGATCACATTTAAGAAAACGGTTAGCATTTTAAGTTTGAACTCACGGGGGGACCACCTACAACCCCAATAAGAAGGTTTTATGTATACTTGAATCAAGAGAGGTTATGTGAAAAAGTAACTCCAGAGTCAGAAAATGGGATGCTCTGTCAAGGTTAAACGTAACACCAACGTATCTATCGATATGAAGTAGCTAAGATTGTTGCTGAGACCCCCCCCCCCAAAAAATAAAAGATTGGTTTANTTGGTTTAAGTAGTCGGAGTGTGTCAAGATCAGTGGAGGATCATCCAAGTGCCACATAATCGTCGTATATGCACACGAATGAGTCGGGAGGGGTTAGATGATTTGTGTACAGAGAAAACGGATTGAAGACTAAATTTCGCATTAAAACCCCCCTTAATAACTTCTAGAGAGAGGGGATTTTTAACGTTATAACAAGAGATAATTGCATCCTGTATGAGAAGTAATTGATTGGGACATTCAGCCCGTGAAGTCCGTGACCGAAATCCGATAGATGTTGAAATACCACCGGAATACCACGGTTATGTAATCTAAAAAACATTGGAAAAAATTAGGATAATTGAACGAACAGTGCCAGACCCTTTCTCTAATGAGGAATCTAAGGAAAGAAAAGGGAAGATTTGTAAGAAATTTGGAAAGGGACATGAGCATCAGCCAAGGGAGTCGTTCGATTGAACAGTATTCTTTCGAAGACGTTCAACAGTGATCGGTTCTCAATAGAATCTCTCTTAGGAATGGGTGTTATTCGAGCGAAGTGATGTGTTGACGGGTTTTCAACCGAGAGTCAGAATCATCCCAATGGAGACACCTTAAATCCGAAACGGCTAAATGTAGCTTCTTTTGCTTTCCTATCTTGTATCTCTTTTTGTTATGGACAAACGAAAACGGGTGTATGGGGGGGGGAGGGATGAGGAAACAGCAATCACAGGTCACTTAGTCAAAACGGAAGATGGTGTCGGAATGAGCGAAGTGGCCAGACCCATCTACTTGATCACGAGGGTGCGATCCAACGAGGTCAAGCATCGTTTACCATTGAAGAGATCATCATTCGGCTGAACTATCTCCTCTTTTGGCTACAAAAACATATGCCTGGTACCTGTTAAGAACAATTTATCGTTATTCTGATTCAGAACTATTTAAAAAGAGCCGAAGAGAACTTTTATTTTGAAGAAGACTCCTATGTTCGAACCCAAAATTAGTCGTAAAATTGCACGACGGTTCGACAGTGTGTGGGATACTGGTTAGTTCTTTGTACACTGTTTTGAACTCAGTTAGTTTGGTCGAGTTTTCTAGTGTCATTCTGACTATATGGTGAAAATTGTCATTTTTACTAATTAATATTGATATTCTATGGGTATAACCGAAAAGTAGATGATCTGGAAGCAACACAGCAACTGGATCGGGATTCCAGTAAATTGATCGAACAGTATCCATTGGTATCAACGGAACATCGCACGATCTGATTCTTCAGGGGGGGGGGGGGGNGGTGGTGAAACTCATGTTATGCGCATGTAATACGCATACGCTTATGAGCAAGATAAATGATCAAGATATTGCGTGGTTTTAGGGGCTAGTTGGACTGAGAAACGTCACAGCACGGTTGCTGAACCGCAAGCACCTCGTCAGGAGATTTGGGGTGTTTTTGTGCTGAATTGCATTCATCGAGACAGCAGTGTCTGTGGCGCCTGGCAACTCTGATAATGAGAAGACTTGAAATGGTGATGAAGGAACCTGGAATGATGATGGGAAAATCGTGAATTGATTTGCATGGGCAGCGATAATTTATTACAATTCTCTACAGTCATAACCCCAAAAGGAAAACACTATTGTCAACTAATCGCCAAGTTTCCGAAGAATCCTGAGTTAAGAAAGATATCTGCGCATACAACTCTAGATTAGTCAGTGCATATATATATTCACTTTTTATTCATATTGCACAATGCTCCGAATTCTAAAACACCTGGAATACTTTTGATGGCAAAATGAGGGGAATGTACATTTTATGTGCATATATGTGTATATATGTGTTAGAACCGACGTGAACCGCTCTGTGATATGTAGCAGTTTTAGGAAGTAAGCATTTTGGACCGTTTCTCAAGCCAGTATTCACCCAAACCTGTGCGTATCCGTTGCCATAGTGTCCCAACCTAGAAAGGTAGCGTCCTTGAAAAGTCGCACGTCTGATAGGTTCCCGCTTCCGTTCTGACCCACTGTCATGGCAGCCTGTCTTCATAATGTCGCACATGATTGGCTACCCGCGCTCAGATATGTGATTGGTCAAAGCACATTGTCTGTTGGCGATGAAATTCATTTGACTGCCCTTGTTGGCGCATTGATCGCTGGCGAGCGCGCTTTCTCTAGAACGAATGTGGAGTTGCGATGCGTGTGTGTGCGTGCTACGATAAAAAATACTTCAGTAAATTATGACCAAAAAATTAACGATCGATGAAAAGCTGAAGATATTGGAAAAACTATCAGACCCAAAAATGACACAGACAGCAGTGGCAAAGCATTTTGGGGTGTCCAGAAAAACTGTCCAAAATGTGATTTCGAACCGCACATTACTTGAAGAACGTTCCGGTAGTGGATTTAATAGAAAACGATGTCAATTGAAGGTTGGACAGAAGTTTGACGAAATCAACAATGCCACATATCAATGGTTTATAGGAATGCGAGAGAAGCACGGCGATGTTCCGTTAGTGGAGGATGTGATATGCTGGAAAGCGATGGAATTTGCTACCGCTCTGGGAAAACAAGGATTTAAAGCTTCACGTGGTTGGTTCAACTGTTGGAAAAATCGGTTCGGGCTGAGCTCCAATAAGGTAGGTCTGATATTCCCTCTTGACCGAAGATGTATCAAAGCAGACAAGTGCCAAAAGAACTAGCAACAATTCACAAGAAGAAACTATCGTGAGTTTCCTCAAGGAATTTCACAATCTGAAAACCAAGTACACCGAAGCCGATATTTTCAACGCTGAAGAAACCACACTCTATTATCACATCCTACCCGAGGGTGTCCACACGTTCTCGTCCGGAGCAGAGGGTTCCAAAGCCAGACTGACAGTCGTTCTGTGTTGCAGTGCATCCGGAGACAAGCTTCCCCCGTGGATCATCGGAAAGTCTGAAAACCCTCGCTGTTTTGACGCGGTGGATCGAACATCCATTCCGTGCACCTATCGAAGTTCCGAGCGAGCATTAATGACGTGTTCCCTGTGGTTGGATTGGTTGACGGAGTTAGACGAGAGAATGATGCGACAGAAACGCAATATCTTGCTCATCGTGGACAATATGGCTCTCGAACAGATCGGGGCGCATCTGACCAATGTGAAATTACTACTCGTACCGTCCAGCTGCATGCTTGTTGCACAACCGATGCATCACGGCATAATTTGGTCATTTAAAAATTTGTACCGAACGATGCTTCTGAATTTCTTTATCAGCGGTATGGAAGAGAATATTCAGCAATATCTGATGAAGAGACTCGATATTTTAAAGGCAATGCATTTTATTCGATGTGCTTGGTCTGAATTGCAGTCAAGCATTATTGCTAATTCTTTCGTGAAAGCAGGACTCGTCACGAGACTATCCGTGAATTCGTCGCAAACTTTGACTTTCGTTTCCGAGTGTTTGGGCTCGTACGAAACCATAGATGATAAACTTCTTCGGAACGAGCTGAACGAATACGGTGAGAAATCGAACTTGAAGCTGGAGGAAGATGATGAGGTAATTTATTTTCTAATCAACTTTTTATTATGTTTACTTCACTTCTAGGAGCAGCGCGCTTTATGCGACGTCAAGCGGCGCAAGCTTTCCGAGACAGAGGATGATCTGGAGTTCCCGGAAGAACTGACTCTCTTACCGCCAACCGCGACTGAGGTCATGCATGGTATTCAAACATTGAAAGTTTACGCATTAATGCGTCCGGACACACCCCCGGAACTGATGGAGTACTTGATACGACTGAGTTCCGTGCTGATGAAGGAAATTGAACGAGAAAACAAGTCCGAATAGAGGAAGAGTTGTGACTTATTCAGTAATAAATCAGTGATTATCTACATGTTTTGTTACTTTTGTCGATCAGCCCAATTGGTATGAGGATTTTAAATTCAGTTTTCTGTTACGAATTACTTCAAAAAAACAAAAAGCAAAAACGATTGCCATCTTTGGTCGATAAAGTAATCTAAAATCAAGATGCCGATATTATCTAGAGGTGCTTAGGTTGTTGCTTCGAACTGAAAGTATTCCTCACCCACAAATATACCTCATCGATCAGACCAGCGAACGGGATTTAGACCAGTTTGTACAGTAGGCTAACTGACAGAAAAAATAATTGCGGAGAAAGTTCGATGTGACTCGCGACTGTTTCAAAGTTGCAGCAAGCCCGCAATCAATTACAATCTGATCCCGGTAAGGCAACAGACTGGAGACAGTGAGTGGTAAAGTTTGAGTTGTTGATTATAATCAAACCGATTTAAAAAGGAATAGAGTGAATCCTTTCACCCCAACAGACACACTTGTTCTGACCAGATTGATTAGATCATCATCACAGATAGGCGAACGTGTACAATAATTAAAGCACGCAGTAGTAGGATTGCACCATGACAACGGTGATTGACAGATTGATCGATACGTGAAGTGATCGTAGGCAACAGTTACGTTTCCTCAAACAACCGACACAGGTGGAGAAAGAACCACGAGTCACTCGAATGAATTTCAGGTTTTCATTCGTTCAGCCACAACGTAACTCTTTGAAACTCAGTGGGGAATCGGAAACACCATCTCTAATAGACTAAGTGGAAATAAGCATCATTACATACACAGCTGAAGTATGTGGTGAAAGCATGTTGGGCGAACGGCTGTTTTCAATCACAAGAAACGTTATACCAATTGAGGGAAAAAGCGCACGATTATCGTCCAGTGAAACATTAAATACATGATCTTGAAGTAATCGCAACATAGTTTCAGTCACTGAGTCCATCTGACTTCGTTGATACACTCGGATGAAACGCAGTCATCCCATTAAAAAGATGAAACTTCGTGTTTTATAGAGTTCATTGTAAGAAATACCACGTACTGCTTTTCACACTACATATAGTTCACTTCAGTTCAGTTAATTCTCTCCAAGAATAAATTTGGTCTATGCCAGTTGGGCTTTCATCGTTATGTTGGCTACGGATGGCCTTGGCTCTCAAGGCAGTATACCAAAACTTTGTTCGTTCTAATGCGTTCCGTCTAACCCAGTTTCCGGGACATACGTATCTTTAATGGCTTTGCTGGAAAAGGGAGAATTCAGGAGTGTTTTCTCGCCTCACCGACGAGAAACCTAGAGTTTGGGGGCTGCTCTGTTTTTAAAGGTTCTCCCATTGCCATTTGTAGTTCATCATGAGCATCTCCAGAAAAGCCGCACCCCAAGTTTCAATCTGAAACCTTACCGTTCAATCTCCATCCGATGCCCTCCCGAAGGTGTATATACTAGAGATATGGACTACACCCGAGGGAAACTGTGGTGATTGTGTGTAAACTGAACATTCTTGTTTCATTACATGATCGATTGCTTTGTACAATTTCGGCGCGTAAAACAAAACTGACTTCGAATATTCTGCAGTTCTATTCCATACTGCGTGCTAGTTCGGTTGGAGCTTAATTGCGCGGATTATTGCGGTTCAATTCAAGTACAGATTACCACATTTGGCGTCGCGGCCGGTTTTTATCTCATTATGGAAATCTGCAAACTGGAAATTCTTGATATTCATTCGAATTCACGTTATGTGGAAGATTATTTGGAGCGTTTTGAGATTTGGTGTCTCACCCGCAAAAGTTTGGACGCCGAGAAGAAGACAGCACATTTTCTCTCAACTGTTGGGAAGGAAGCTTA
>UZAN01042321.1:14672-41593 GCA_900618425.1 Echinostoma caproni
GCCCGCATTTTCTATTGGTCTTGTTGCGTTGGCACCAAGTTTGCTCGCAAGCCGGTGTTATATATATATATATATATATGTGTGTGTGTGTGTGTGTGTGTGTGTGTGTGTTAGCAGAAATTGCGCACGGTTTTGGAAGCACAAAATAAGGGTATCTTTTTAGTTTGAAAAGTTGGCAAAGTGGTCGGTACTGTCGCATTGTGAATGCTAAATTCACCTGCAGTGTCCTGAATGATTGGGATGAAAAGACTAGCACGACCGTTTCGTTCGTATGTTACTCGAGAGATATGGCCCCCACATGGAGACAAATTAGTATTATCATTGTTATGTTTCACATATGTCTAAGTCCAGACTATGTGCCAAACGAATCGCAGTACAATGATCTTTTTTAACAAGGGAATCGGTCCATGGTCCGCTTGTGGGCGAAATGCTGCCAGGTTGCCCGGGCTAAAGCAGCTGAAGTTTATTCTGGAATTAACGACCGGAGCCTTGGGCTAGCCGAAGACGGACTGACCCACGAGGCAGCTGGCGGTCTGTGAAAATCGCCATCCGTTGGGGGCCGGTGTCCAGTTCATTAGGTCATACGCCCATCGGACGGATTCCAATGTACAAGGTGCCTAATGCACCTCGATACTCAATCAGGCCGGTAATCACAGCTAGAACCACGCGCGTATTGTTCTTATCCCTCTTGGTTCCTCTAGATTCGGGGTTTTTGGTCAACTCCTGGGTGAACTGTCATTTCGTTAGAACAGAGACAAGAAAAACTCCTCATTCGCTACAACGTAAAGCTGTCAGTAGTTAATAGATTGGGTTATAGTTCCGCATGTTGGCTTTTCTACCTTTCTTGATTTGAGAAACACCTCCGACACAAAACCAGTGATTGGGGTATTTTCAACATGGGTTATTTAAGACGCTTGTTTATATGGCAGTAGTTCATAAGGTTCTAGTGAAGGGTGACCACTGACAGCGCCAAGCATACTGGAGCACGCGGATACTAAGGATTAAACGACTGCACGATATTCTGTGTATCTTGATTCTTTCATTTTGTTCATAGATGCCATCCTTTTCTGTCATGTATTATGTCATTCCTATTTAACACTCCCTCAGTTCGTTTACTTGGTCGAGTCGCTCATCAGACGGATCTGCCGATAGAGTGCGCAACGCATGTTCCAGTGAGCAATATGTGCGGTAGTTCCGAATCTCATTTAACCCATGTCCTCGATCATCCCACGTACGATCTCAGCATCTTCAATTCTTTTGTTCTGCCGCATTCCTGTCGTTCTTTAGCACTTCTCCACCGTCCTTTAGCTTTGTCCTTCAATCTCATTCAACACAGACTAATCGGAACAGTGCTCGAGCAATAATGAGGCCTCTCGTGACACGTGACGTGCACGTGTAACGCAGATTCACAGCCTCTGTATTGGTATCGGTTCGGCTAATGATAATGTGACCCCTGAGGGGAATCAAAGAGCCCGAAACATTTGGCTATCACAGTTACCTCGATACGATCTCATGGTCGAAAAATCTGGCGTGCTGTAATATTCCATCTTGAATGCTCAGCACTCTGAGCGAAATAGACGGGTTACGGATGAGCGCGCTGTTTATTTTGAAATATATTTTGAACTCTTCAAATCGTGAAACCCCTAGATCACTTCGCTTCATTGTTACACGTGTGTTGCTACTGCTCACGATTATGCTATAAAACGAAGTTCCTCATTGGAAAATTTCTGACATGTAATACCGGAAACACCTTTTTGATCGTGTTGGCGTGAATCCACTTAGTTCCGCGAAACAACCAAAGGATCAAATTCTCTACATTTTTTTCAATTAACCATGAGCACGGCATTGGTTGACAGGTTCTTTGACTAATTGCTGTAATATGCTTGGCCCGTGTGTGCGGCACGATGTCCCCCGTGAACGAATACACCAGACAACCACAAGTGGGCCGAGTCTAGGTGTGGGCTGGAACCGTCGATAGACAGGATGTTCTCCGTGGCGAGGGCGATAATCTGAAAGAGAGTAAAATGCAGACAACATGAACCAAAACGTCCAGTGAGACATGAACACGACTCACTCAAACGGAATGGAAAGTTGCCGAAGTCGTTACATTACCATAATCATTCTCTGTAAAAGTTAATCATTCATCTGATGGGACGACTTGTGGCTTCCACAAACTGTAAGTGCAACTTGCCTGCAATAAAAATGGGGTCACGTATGCTCAGATGGCGCGTACAATCGATTAAGTTAAGTAATCTCTGAAATTTCTGAGGTTATGAGAGAGATTCAGAAAATATCTAACTGCGTACGAAGTTTCCTATGGGAAAACCTTCCGGATCCGAAAATTACTGCTCGCTCCTCAGCAACTGTTGAACATTTAGACTTCATTAAAGTTGATGTTGCTCATATATTCTTGTTTTCTTGCTCGGCTGCCCAAAACCGTGCGTTCACAATGTCTAAGCATTGAGATTAGAGTTAACTTTGGCAACGCACCAATCCATAGGAGAACGAAAAAATGCACCAGTATTCATCAGTGCTAACATCAAGTGCCTCACATCTTACAATCTTGTTTTTGACCCAACCAAAGGGGGTTTTAACAGACTTAACTGGGACTTTGGAGTTCTGTCGTTAGGTGATCGGTAACTGTTTTTCGACAACACCGAAAGCATGGCAGTCCATGCTCACAAATACGTCCTCATGGCTTTTATCAGCAAAACTCTTTCTAATCGAATGGTTCCTGCGGTTTGCACTACTCTCATAATTTAAAGTTTACCAAGCCCCCTTCTTCGATGAATGCAAATTAAATGTATCAGCACCTCACTGGATAGGATCAGTTCCGCAAAGTCTCATATTCTTTCCTCATTCTCATCTCGTTTGGAAAACAGTTACCATTGCTGTGTTACATTTAGATTTCCAAGTAAACAGCGCATTCACTCGTAACCAGTTTAACCAATTTGGGATTATATTACAATGCGGAACATATTAGCTTGTTGACAGCACTTGAGGTATAAAAAAATGTTCCCACCTCATCCCTAATGACCTGACCAGTACGCATGTGTGAGAACCAAAGTATGAGCAACATCCGGTCACGGGATTGGAATTTGGATTATTTCTTTTCCAAATTGTCAAAGTTTCTGTCCACCCTACTATTCAGTGTGTTATAAATTGTGATGTATTACTCTGTAGAAGAATCACCACAAACGAACTTGTTCGCTAATCTGTGTTTTCTTCCAACATGTAATGTTGATGTATTCGGACAAAAATGTTCCGTTGCTCAGGTCTTGACTACCACAACACTATCTGAACAGCTGTGATAGCAACATATTTCAGGCCTTTTTAATTCCCCTCTGCTGTAGAGGAATGTGTCACATTATCAGTATCCGAACCCTCAAACATGTATCCGCATTGAATTTGTATTTCACGTGCACGTCGCGTGTCACGAGAGGCCTCATTGTTGCCGGAACATTGTTTCGATTAGTTCATGTGAAAATTGGTTAAATCAGGACGTGACAACAATCAAAGACGTTACGAGAACTCATAGACAGTGGAATAATGTTGACTGTTAGGTCTTATGTGGAGGCCTGCACTTAGTCAAGCTAGTATATTATATCGTTCATTCATTGGGTTGTTCCAATGCGGCATAATAGATTCTATATTCGTCGTTATAAATAATTTGTGAATTTTTCACACCAGGATATGCAGCCACACATTTGAGGCGGCAGGGGATACCAACGTGTACTAAGGTAAAGCCAATTTTTTTAAAATTTCCACATGATAATTCGTTGTTTGTGTCGGTTATCACATGGTGCTGACACCTAAACTAACGGGACCTTATGTGGTTCGCCACTCCAAGTCCCGGGTATTAGGTTACCGGTTTCCATCAATGAACAGCAGGTCTTCGTTACTATCGGGCTTTCCCCATCTGCTGTTCATCACACGAAAATGTGTAATAAAAAAAGTCTGTCCTTTTCTCAGGGTTCTATCCTTCGTGTTTGTTCGGCAGCTGTAAGGCCTTCTAAAATCCAGCTCACCTATCTGTTCTCACCAGATAACTTCTGTCGGTTGAAGAAAGATTTGCTGAGATTGATGTGTAAATGATCTTTTGTATTCCTTAAACGTGTTTTGCTGTATGATCAATGCGAATACTTCTTTTCATATGTAGAAAGAAATCCAGCAGACAGAGCACAGAGCGGAGCATCTACAGTTGAAATTCCCGCTGGAATTTGAACCTGTGATATGTTGTGTCGTAAATACGTCCCAGTAATCAGCACATCTTTTTCCTGTGATGACCTCACTGTTATCTGGAGTATCGTTTTGGATGGTCCACTTGATTGATGTGTGTATTTTGTCCACTTTTGTGTGCTGATCCAATTGAAAAATTATTTGCTGTTTTTTCTCTTCAGTACCCTAGTGTGCTGCTAGGTACGGAATAAAATCGCAGTTTATTGCGAAATCACACAGAGTTGGTTCAAATCCTCGACGAGAATATTGCTCGTATTTGCCTTTAAATTATTCCTGTCGAACCGAGAAGTTATGCTCCACCCATTGTTGCATGAGCATTCTCATACCGGAGGTTCTGTAGGCGCCAAATAATTCCAGTTCCTCTGGAAGTGAGCCAGATATCGTTCTTATTCCAGATTGCGGTTATCGAAAGAGCCCCAGTGCAAGCGATGCGCAGGTGATTCAGTGAGTAAATAGTGAGACTTGTCTTTGATTGACCAGTCAGCGCACATATGCCTCAGCTGAAACTTTGGCGATCAACGAATGTTGTCCATAATTCAATAAATCACTGGTGAAGTTCTACCGCCAATCCTCACTTTCATCTTTTCCGTCGTTATTAAGATGCATGATTTCTGTCATAGGTCTTCACTGAACACCTGATTTGATTTTTTAATGTCCTTCAGAAAGAAGGCCAAAAGAAGGAGATATTCCACCGATTACTAGAAAAGAATGGTTGAAGACTTCCGAGGAAAGAATCCCACGGTTTTGGGCACTGAGATAAAGCTTCATTTCCAAATGATCCGAAAGTGGTGGGGGGGGGCAGTACGGTGGCCTCGGTAAACAAGTGGATAAGTAAAGTGCTTTGAATTGCCGATGTGGATCTTGTAGGCAACCATCATTTCCTAAAATGAAGGCATGATCTGTGAACGGAGTACTAGCAAAAGAGCGAAAATATCCAGTGTGTTCAGGGTTTCTACTCAAGCATTTTCCCTAACAATAGTGCCAAATTTTGACTTATGCTGAAGACAATTCTAAGCATCATAACACTGACTAAGTAGATTTCTTCAACTATACCCTGTCTCTAGGACGATCAACTACACTGTTCAAGCTGGAAGACACTAAAACCATTAGACATGTAACTGTATTCAGATAGTGTGTGAATGGCGGAAAGTTTTCCGAATAGCATTGGTTTTTAGGTGCCTCTTCAATCTAGATGTCCAGAACTGGTTGTGAAAGTACGCACACGTTTGCGATATTTTGGCAGTTTATCTAGATAAGCAGAAAACTTCACTTATAATCATTACTAAGGGCAAGAAAGATTAGATTGAACGCGTTTCTTTGATGTTTACGTTTACGCTGCACACAAGCGGTTCCAAGGAAGTGGGTCAATTCAATACTGTCTCTTACTGTATAATATTTTGTTATCCCAGTTATCTACCATTTAAACTGGTTCACCTTCTTTCCACTTTGTTCTGTATTCCAATCCACCAACCCCTATTATTGTTATTGTTGGGGCGTTGGCACCATACAAATTGTATGCAGTAACCAACAACGGCTTTTGCCATGGAATTCACTCTGCATCCATCTCAGTTCAGCTCGGTTTGTACAACCATTATCCATGCACCTTTTTTCAGCGGTTTTGGTTACTGTTTTTAGCCTGCTTACTTTGCATTGTGCCATAACTCATTTGCGTCAAGTCCTGTCCAGACCACCGCAAAGTATCTGAATCAGCAATCGCTTTCATTTTCCTCTGTTTTCATCTGTTGAACGTATTGCACCCATCAGGTTGACCGTCCCTCATTTCCGTGCTCATGCTCGACTGCTAGTTGTCAGAACCCGAACGGTCGTACCGAGTTCTCTCAGGATCAAGTACGGACATACGTGAAGAATGTGCTGCAACGGGTAAGTGGCGGAAATTCCAATAGAGAAGGTTATTCCATCCCCGTAACGTTTGTCACGGCCTTAGTTATTTCTCTTTCCATCGTCAATGCCTTTCTGAATAGCAGTAAGATGGGTCTTTTTCTTTCCACAGTAGACACTATGCAGGCTACAACATTTCCTATAGGTTTTGAGACCCCTTGGACGTTTGTTGCCTATACATCAACCGCGTGCACAACCAATTTTATAAAATCATTTAATTCTACACTCGACCGGTACATCCACCAGCAGGACGGAAGCAACTGGAGTGACAAAACGACTTTGGACAACAAGTACGATCATGAAAGGAACATTGCAAATTGTATGGACAAATGCTCCCCTTTTATCGCAGTACCGTTGTATTTCTTTTTTGTTTTTGTGTCACGAAACAAGTTTTCCGTACTTTTTAAACTGATTTTTCGCTCTCCTAAGGGGCCATATTCTGTGAACGACCAAAGCTCTATCCTGCATAGGATAAAATGAAAGCAGTAGTCGGGATCACCTGATCACGGATAACGCTTACTTTCTAAGTCATGCAACTAACCGCCGATTCATTCACTCTCGTGGCTATGGTGAGAACAGCCGGTTAGACTGTTTTGATGTCTTAACCGATAGCTCATGCCGAAGGTGCGAACGAGGTTCGTCCGAATGAATGCCCTACACATTTACCTGATGCCTTCATGCTCACCCCGGCATTACCATAGACAGAAAAAAGTGACGACGTGCCCTTTTTACGGGCTGGACTAAGGGATATAGACATTCGAGCCCATGGAGTGATTGCCTTACCTCAAATTGGAAACGATACCAGTAAACGATTGCGTCAGATGCCTAACTCGATCAGCGTTTCAAGCCCTACATCACACCTGTCTTAGTCCAGGCGATGTGACAAACACTAAGCCGTTCACTAAGGCACCGACTTCAGTTTCGCTCCCAACATTAGACCAGATTCAAATAACCGACTTGAATCGTTCTAAACTGTAACGAAAACTGAAATAAGATGATCCCATATGTCGGATGTTGGGACTGTCTTCAATTCATGTGATCTCAATTGGGCAATACCATTCGAATCTGCAGAGTCACTGCGAAATTGGTTTCACTGGTGAGAATGCTAAGACAAGGTTTTTAAAGGACTGCATAGCACAACTGCTCTTCTCTATGAAACGTTTACCAAGGTGAAATGAATGATGAGGGCGAATCGTGTTATCACCATTAGTTGGTCATAAGTTCGTGGCAATTTAGATAGGTACCGTAAGCAGATATCTTTTAGTGCTTCTGTATCTATCATCTCACACACTTGTGACTTGATTTTACTTCAATACAATCGTCTAAAATTCGTTTCGACATCTGACTGCTTTATTCAGTAATCCAGTAAATAACATTCGTGCTATGTTATTTCTTTCATATTTTCCACGGTAAAATAACACAAAAGTCGAACTGTTTACGGTGAAACCAAACGTGTAGTCGCTTTTATTATGTTGTTATCCATTTTAACTGTTTAGCCTCTATATTGTTCTCTTCAGTATCCCAATTACCCCATCCCGTTACAGCTACTATTGTTGTGGCGTTGACACCATAATTACTTGCAAGCTGGTTATATATTATTATTATTATATATATTGTATATATACATTATATATATATATATATGCAGAGAGGGAGGGGTGGAAGCGTGTAAAATGCTTTGTGTAGCACTCAGAGAATTCATTCACGGAGACCACCTACTCCTTCTGACGTATTTATTTTTTATCCTAAAGAGAAAATCATTTGCGGTTAGTCGAAAGTTCTGCTTATTAGACCAATAGAGAATGAGTTTGAAAAGTAAAGGAAATATTTATCGCTAGTTGTACAGTGTGGAATATGAAGAAATTTGACGGTAGTAGGATGATGCGGATATTTTTTCACACGTTGTAATGTTCCCTTCGGTAGTTATGCTTCACGGAAAAAGGGTGTGTGTAATATGCTTCCATCACCTAACTGTAGTGCGACCGTCTTGTCCTTCGACTAAGTGTTCTGTGTCAGTCATCAAGTGGTACGTGAATCGCCGTGGTGTCGGTCCTTAGTTGTTCCAAACCCCGTCGTAGCTGTTTAGCTGTTCTCCTTTATAATGTTCCCTGGCAGTTGTTATTGGATGTGCTCTCCCTTCTGCTCTGAGATACCGGTTGTGCATCCTTTTTTGCGCCAAAGAGAACAAATGCAAAGCATTAATTTGTGATTTTCGGTGATCTTAATGGACTCATCGGTACAAAATCGTAGGATATGGATTTTGGACTCTCATAGCTATTCAGGTTCCGTTCTTCCACGTACCATACCGGAATTTGCAACCATTGTCCACTTTCTGTTGCATTTACCACAGTTTTCCAAAGGAAACGAAGATCAGTGCAATGTCGATGAGCCCCCAATAGCTACTCTACCCAACGGGGACAATTGTCCTCCTTTCATCCGACCCCGCTCGCCAGATATACACAATTCCATGAGCAATCCTACATCCACAGATTTGTTACCGCACACGCAACTTAACGTTTCTGTTGATCCAAACGTGCCTCCGAGTTCCACTCCGAGTCTTTGCCGTTCCGCACAGCAACCCGATGACCGAGGTTCAGTCATGCTCAGTTCCCTCAAATGGATCTCGTCTACTCCCGCTCCGCACGAACACAATGTCCGTCAGGTTCTGTTTGGTGATTCACCGAACAAATCTATGCTTAACCTGGATGCGACGGTTTCACTTCCGAGACTGACTTCTCCCGAAGCTGTCACATCCTCCCGCCTTATAGAGCCGGTGGCAATTGATTTAGTAAGTGGTCTTCTTTTCTGTTTTCCTGGTCTGAGAGCGCTTTTTAATCTATGTTTAATAGTCATTTCCGCAGACGTTCCTCCATAACCATGATTTTTGATATCGTAATACATCACAATATCGTTATTGGTTTCACTGTGAGTGTGTGGAAGACGGGTGGGGGCAATCACTAATAAATGCCGAACAATGATGGAAATTCGGCAAATTAAAAGAGATCAGCTGGCGCTGTTGTTACCCGAAATTTCTTCCAAAATGCATAATGTAGGCGGGAAATAGATTTCAGGTCAATGTGATGTTCAAAAGTTGGTTGAACACTCTGAGCTGTTCTTCAAGAATTTAATTATAAAACTAACTGACAGACCGGAATCTGGTTGACCGCTGTGTTACCGCTGGTTACTGCGATGTATTATTCCATTCCCGCAGACTCACATCCGCACAATTTTTCCATCAACTAACGTCCTCGTGCACAGTTTCCTGGTCGAGAATATAGACGGAATGCTTTTCAGCATTGTTTCTGAGGTTGGGTGTTGTAGCTTCAGAACACGTAACGGATTTTCGACGACGACCAAAGCATAGGATGCACGTAAAAAAATGAAATTTTATCGGGAAGAGCTGTGAATGCTGCTTGTTCCTTTGTTTTCGTTAGCACAAATAGTTCTCCTTTCATTGATTTACCAGATTGGCGCTGCGCGGAAACAGTTTGTACAACCATGCACCAACGATAATCCCCATCCGTTGGGTCCCAACCGGGATGAGAGGCAGCATAGATCTAAGCCAACAGAAAACAGATAAAGTGAAACGAAAGAAAAAGATGATGCTATCAAAACACGAAGTATTTAAATACGATGGAAATGTTTGTGATAACCGGCAAAGAGCACTAGGCAGCCGCTTCGTCCAAGGAGCGATGCCCACACCCAAGATCATCAACAGTGCCTGGTGCCTGAACAATCGAATGGGCTAATCCAAAAATTCACCATCTGAAATGAATTATTCAATTTTTTATTTCGCACCAAAGACCCAATGAATGACAAATCTTCCCGTTTATCGTTCTCCAGCTACTCAAAGGGATTACGTAGCCGGAGATTTAAGCTCAAGACAATTCAAAGCGATTACAGTGCACACCGCTGGACACTCCTTTTTTACACTAGCTGCGAGGAATGGCTGTGAATGTCTTCTGTATAGCCGTATTAATTCGCAATATACACTAGTTAAATCCTCTAAAAAAATCAGGATTTGTTACGATCTTTCGTTCAGGTTTAAATCTACAAAGACTGGTTCTAAATACTACGATGTAATAATTTTCTCCATTGTTTCTTTTGCGTTTGCTGTTTTGTATTAAGCATAGTTTAAATTAATCTGAGTAGTCAGTATGTAAATGTTTCCAACCGGGTCATAACCCCGAAGGTTAGTGCTGAGAGATCCATGGCCCGCAACAAGCTCGCAAAGATGGGTTGCGCTATATCGTGTAAATGGAAAATAGAAAACGGTCTGACCAGCTACCCGATAGCCGAGTGGGTAGCATGTTTGCGTTCTGCCTGTGAGATTCCGGGTTTGATTCCCAGTTGGGTCGATGGATTCACACACTGCATTGATGAGACCCAATCAAGTCGAAACAGCTGTAGAGTATGCTTCCTAGCTTTTCACTCTTCGTTTCATTTGCTCAATGCATAACGAATTCCTTCTATGATAATAATGTGAGATATTTTTCTTCTCACAGACCCTATCGGACTCGGAGTGTTGTGATGAAAACGCTGTGACCACCCCTCCTTCATCCCGCTCAAGAAAACTGGAAGGCCTTGGCAAAGGCAAACGCCACTGTCGAACACCGATTCCACGAAGACGAAACTTACATATGCGACCCAACGATATGCGATTGTTCAGCAAATCAATGAGCGCTGTTACTGACCGGAAACCGGACATTTGCATTGATGACGCGTGCGTCCACGTGAATAGTACCGCCGGTAACATCCGTTTACCCAAGGATTCTACCAATGCCCTCCCCGGCAACGTGACACCTCCTTTGACGTCGTCCGCTGTTGCATCCCCAGTTCCCGAACAACGTCCCATTCACTTGGTGTGGGAAGCATTGTTCGAAGCCACTCAACTACTTCCCAACTCCCAGCTGAATAGTCATGACGGTGCGTCTGCGCGATTGTCATCCACTGTTCCATTGGGACAACTGATGGAGCGCTCGTTGCTCGCGGATGTCAGTGCTTCTGCCCCGTGTGTTTCACCCGTGAAGAGCGCAAGCAAATTGCCACTTCGCAGTTATGCCTCTTATCGTATGAAAGGTGAGGACAGAGGAGCATTATTACATGGGATAAATGTATCTGATGCTCTGCGCAACCTTACCTTCACTTCATTATCACGAGCAAGAGTTTTGTACCTTCAAATTCGCTCCTCTTCTGATTCTCTTGTTTGGAAAACAACGGACCGAATGTTCACGCTTGGATGAATGATTGCTGATTATGCCAACTGGGCTGTTTGCTTTGTCTTCACAGATCTCACTTATTGAAAAATGTTGAGAATATCCCGGTATACGTGCTCTGTATGTAACTCCTTCGCTACCCACGTTAGGGTCAGCTGATTCCTGGTTCCTGCCGTTTTCAAGTCAGTTGTTACCGTACCTATTTGAGCTAAATTATTCAAATAAATATAAGCGTAATTTGTTTCGCATGTGCTAACAGATCGAAAGCGACGTCCAGATTCACGGTCGTCCGGTTCAATACCACGCCACTCCAAGTCCCGCGGGGCTCAGGTTGCCGGTCGGCATCACTGAATGATAGGTCTTCGCAACCATAAGGCCCACACCGTCTGCTGTTCATCACACAAATGTGTGTGACAAAAAAATACACCGATTGCGGACGGATCCACCGCATATTTATCCTTAGTCCAGGTCACAAGGTATAAAAAACACAATCGACCCAACATTGTCTCAGATTCGATTCTGCCCAAAAATTCGACTGTGAGATCAACTGCCACATAGGTTACTTGTTTGTTAGAAGAGGTTCACTCCCGGTAACAACTTACAGATAAATATTAAGAAACAGAGAGCTATCTGATTACTGCGTAACACATGTGATTTCCCCTTGGACAGGATGAAATAAAATGAGAATAGCCAATGTAATCATCTGTCGGTGTTTCTACACGTAGCGTATTTGGCTAGAGACAGTTAATGCAACCGGGTGGCGCCGTGAGCTCTGCTGAACGATGAATTTTATTACACTTAAGTGTGATGAACAACAGACGGGGCGGACCCCATAGTCACGAGGACCTGCTGTTCTGTGGTGGGAATCGGTAATCTAAGCCCTGGGGCTTGGAGTTACGAACCACATAAAGCCGCGCTAAGTTAAGCGTGGTGTTGAACCAGATGAATGCTGATAGTTGTTGGGTTACCGCTTGTTTCCCGAGGGGGGGGGGGGAGGGCAAGGGGCTAGACAACCTTATATGGGTGGTATAGTATCTCCGAGTGAGGATCAGAACATGTTGATCAACAACGGGCTTTACTAATCACGCCGCTGTTGTTCAAACTTTGCATGTTCTTGAAGAAGAAGAAGAAGAAACGCCCAAAATATGAATTCTATCAATCACTCGTAGAAATATCGCAAAAATTCGGCTTGATTGCGTCAACTAAAGGAGTGAATCCCTTCCCCGTTGGTGTTGGTATTTATTTCGCTCGACCAATTGTTACCACTATTATCCTAACTGGCTGTTTGCTCCGCCTGATAACGCAGTTTCAGCGCATCAGATATGAAACATGGCATCGACAAGAACGGTAGGTTAATCTCTGGGTAAAAAGTTTATTTGGAAATGTATCACGGCCATTGATGTTGTACAAATTATGGTAGATTCTAACTTGTTCACAACTGTTCCCGGGTTCGGGATTGCGGGTAGCGTACAACATTGCGCACTCAATGAGGAGTACCCATGCACTGAGCTGGGTAACGTGGATTAATTGATTCTTCTATCAGGATTCGCACACACACAAAGGGTGGGGGAGGAGTTCACACGGAAGCTGCGTTCATTTTGAATACTATATTGATTCGTAGAACCCACCGCGTGTGAATTGGAAAGTCGATTTCTGTTCATCAGACTCAAACCCTGATTTTAAACCAACATACAAGTGTCTGGCAGTAGTCACCTGCTCGATTGGACACCAATTCCTTGTGTGACGCGTGTTATCCACTTAACTGGAGATTGATTCCCCATAAATTGCGGGGCATCAGGCTTTGACTAGCCATAACAATCTCCAGTTGTAAATCCCTTCGTCGAATTCTCCGGCCGCGAGGCCGGGACAACTTGGCAGTATTTCGCACGCAAAAAAACTGCAGACTGATTTCTTGGACATAATAAGTGTAGTATCGTAAATATTTAACAAACAATTTGAATTCAGACGGGTGGGATATTAGAATAGTAATCTGGTTCTCTCGTTTCCAGTCCTATCGAATAAATAAATAATTCACCACATCGCCGAAGGAGGTTTCTTTTTATGTAGCACGGTTTAGTTTTGGATTTCGGCGAGCCACGAACAGCAATCTCAGTGATTGTTTAACGGAATAATAAACTATATTTTTTATTACAATTTTTTTGAGATGAATAGCAGACGTGGGAGCCCCATAGTCGCGTAGATCTGCTATGCTGTGATGGAAACCGCGAACCAAAGTCCGAGGACGTGGATCGGTGAACCGCATAAAGCCCCACTAGGTCAGGCGTGGTATTAGACCGGACGACGACAAAACTGCCTACCTGTGCCAAATGCTTTTGTACAATGGCAGTTGCTCTAGTTGCGCTCAGTTCGTCAGGATTCACAAGGAATATAACGAGCATTCACGACCGAGTATGCACTTATGGAGTTCGACAACTGACTCCTTCAGAATGCAGCCAACTCATAGCGTGCAAACACAATGTTCTGTCCGAACAGCATGTTCTTTCTGGGGGAAGCATAATCACATGGAAACTCGCTCCGATGAATCAACATGTTGATTAATTGATTAGGACTGACCATCCTTCAGACTTCACCTTCACGCGCATTTTTCAGCTCTTCCAGGCAAACATACATTCGGAAGCACTAGAGTGTCTTATTAGAGCTCATCAGTAGCACATATCCACAGTCCCGTCCGGGATTTGAACTCAACATGTACTCTAGCTTTTTAGGTGTTTCTTTATGGTGTGGTATGTTGGTAATTGTTGAAAACGGACTATCCGTAAAACTGTTCACCATTCACCTGCCATGCTCAAGCTGTGAGGTTTCCCTTCACCTCTTTTTTTCGGGGAGAGGGGATAAACTATAGACCGTTTGTAAAGATCCGCAGTTCTGTCGTAAAAACAGAAAACTTGATGCAGAGAATTTATTAATATCAGAATGAGGCCGTTGAACTAGGTATTAGGTGAGGTGTTTGCCACGAAGAATAGGCGGGAGAGCCACCAGCTGAGCTTTGAACCATCAAAAGCGATATACGTCAGTGACGACGGATAACGTCAATCAACCACTGCCAAATTGCGCTTTATTTCTCTTCCCCACTTAAGTTTGCCACTCCAATGTTTTTCTGCTTCATGAAGGTAGCAAAAGCCATATAACACTAATTACCAGTAATGCACGATCCTCCTGATGCTGACCTCACGGGCCTATTGTTCGCGTGAAGTCCATTTTAAATCAACACGGTCACATTATACGTCTCGTCGCGTATTACTGGTGCTTCTGATGTGCTTTTTTTTCGGATGAATTTTCCTCCACAAATTATTCGTATGATTTCATTGCCCAAGGTCACTTATTGTATTATGATGCCATCACGTAGTTAATTGTCATTTTCGGTTTCTTTTCTAACCTTGATCACTAGGACCCTCGTTTACATCAAAATCGGCTCCGAACAGTCCTTGTTCCGCTACGAGTCCATCCCTCGGACGTTTGTCCTTAAGACGTCGGGCCATTCCTCGTCTCCCTGTTACTCCATCTCGTCGCTTGCCTCGTTCACCCCGCACACCAAATTGTCGGCTTGCTCAAAACACCAGGCCCGTTCATCGACGATCTATCATCCATAGCATGTCTGTTTGCCAAGACGTGACTGCCGATCCGGAACTAGCAGCGAACTGCACTCCCGAGGCCAAAACGAAACCAATTTGTACATCCTTGTTTGAACCCGCTATGTCTCGAGAAGCGAGTTGTGCAACTTCAGGTCAAGACACATCCGTTCTCCCAATACCACCAGCTGCTTCTCCTGTTACATCGAATTTTTGATCCTCATGTTTATCAGTTCAAGATTTCCCCCACCTCCTCACTCGGACTGTCAGTCGCTTAATTGGTCTGCTTCCAAGCAAGCGCATCTCTCATAGATCCGTGATGTTTCTTCCGTTCGCCTCATGCAATGTTTTGTGGCTCACCTGTTTGAGCTCGCTGGTGATGATTTACCAATTCAGCTGAAGACTTCGGAGGCTTTCCGTGAGGGGGAAGCTTGTGTTTGTGTTAATTGACTTCCGGTCAGGTGACAACGCATGTGGTTCATTCCGACTTCGTTGTTCCGTTTTGTGCATTCCATCAGATGTACAGCAAATAAACTTATTCCGATTGAATGCAACTCTTTCGTTGCACACGTTTCTGCTTTCAGTTGTCTGTTCACTGCAATATTATGAGAGCGACCCAAAAGATTAGATTTCAGGGTAAATCCAATTACCGCGTACCGTGGAGCGCCCTGGTTCATTTGAGGACTGTTAGTGGGACTCTGTGCCAAACTCAATCGTTTAGGCTTTTTAATAGTGACACAAATTTGGTGTCGTGATGGCGTAGTGGTTTAGTCATCACCGGCGTGCTTTGAGTCCCATGGTCCGAAATTCGCGGCCCGCCACCCGCCACAGCTCTGCTGTCGTCCGGTTCAATACCACGCCTAACCTATAGGGTCCTTGTGTGTTTCGCAACTCCAAGTCCCGGGGCTGTTTGCCGGTTTCCACCACAGAACAGCAGGTCCTCGTGACTATGGGGTTCGCCCCGTCTGCTGTTCATAACACTTAGATGTGTATTAAAAAAATTTACTTGTTGTGGTTGTTATCGTAACCCATCAGCACATTCATCCTCGGACGCCACATATCGTCATCCGATGGTTTCATAGGTGTATCATAGGATTCTACGCACAAGCTTCCCAACACCCGTGTGTTTGTGCCTGTGGTTCCTAACATTTCGACGAATGGTAACATTCGCATTTACGATTCAAGTTATGCGTGCCACAACAACAATTCCACATCGTGATTGTTCCTTCTTTTCAGCCTCCAGGCCGAATGCACTTATGTCCAACAGTCGTTTGAGAACGCGCGATGATCCCGTCCAGATCTGGTCAAGTGTAAATCAGGATCCATTGGCGGATGAAGTGGTTTGGGATGACTCCGAACTGGTCGCCCACTATGACCGTGTAGATGCTTTTGTCAAGGTAGATTTTTTTCACATCATTGCCACTTTTCATGCAGGAGGAGATGGCCCATATTTGTTTTCTGTTATCATTACTCATTTTACTCTTTGTGTTTGAGTGTATTTCAGCCTCATTTTGTTGGTTTTAGCTGCATACTGTACATAGGCTCGATCAGGTCCGGTTCTTGTGCACTGAGCTATACCACTCACTGGCAGGACGCATTAGTCTCTTTCATACAGGAATCAATTGTATAGCGGTGTATTGTGTGAAATAAATGTGCGGCCTTCCGCACATTTTATACTTTCACTCCCCCCCCTCTCACGGAATATTTGTATGGATCACACTCACGAGTACCTGTACCTGTCGTGTATGGTTAATTGATGTGAATCACCGACAACCCAAACCCTGGGGTTGTTGTGCTGGTGAAATAGTCTAGGACCTCAGGGAGTAGATTACTGTGGTCTCATGCATACATACGTATGATACTCACATATCATCTTTCGATGCTAATGATCATGGTGAGTTATGGCACACATTATTCTTTTGGATCGTTTGCTCCAGTGCATCATCTATCTATGCTCGATATTTCTTAGGTTTCCTATTTGTTTGCCTGTAAGACCTGAGTCGCAAATGGAATCTGTGGTGCGAACGATGGATTTCACAGTATTTCCAAATCTCAGATCGGAAGGTCATCGATGTATACACCACAGTTGTTCGCTTCAGAATGTATGAATAGGACTCAGTTACCTCGTTTTCAACTGAGTAGTTAGCATAAAACTCAAAACCAGATATGCAGTAAGTTTCTGTTATGTAAAAATACGAACGTTAGTTAGTGGTGATTATTTAATCTATCCCCGGGGTTCTTACCACCATCCCCCCCTACCTTTATCTCGTTCATTTGGTGCACAGAAAAAGTTGAACGCTTTGTACGCAGCTCAAAAAGAAGCAGCCAAACCTGTCGAACCGAGACCGCGATCGACCATCAATTTACGAAGGTCCGGGTCCACACACGAATCTTCTCCGCTGAAGCGGGTAAGCACAGGTGTATTGAGTTTCGGTTCATCGTGAGTCAGGGCTTACCACAAAGTCTACGGGACAACTCTGGTCTGCCTGTTTTCTTTTATGCATTATTTACCACTCCATCGCCTCGTAACAAAAACTGTGGTCCTGAAGTTGCTCAACCGTCAGAGATCGCAACATTTCAATTTAGCCAACCCCGTTTGTTCATCTTTTTGTTACTCACCTTTTGTGTGATGAAGAACCGACAGAGTATACCCCTTAGTCCTATGTGATACGATCTCCAGTTGCATAAGCAGTTTTCATGCGATCTGTTATCCAGTCCGCACACGCGCTGTTTCATCTTTTCGTGGAACATGTATTGTAATCAATGAAGCACATTCTGTTTCTCAATTGACTGAACGTCACATGAGGATTTCATTCGAATTGAACGACTGGGTGTCTTTCGAGGAACGAACTATGCAAATCGATCGTATGGATAGGAGGAACAGTATTTTCGTTATTCAGACATGCTTGTCCAAAATGTTTGGAAACATTCTGTGAAACAGTCCCGGTGCAGCATGGTGCCCGATTCATCTGATCGAAAGGTCAGAGTAGACTGATGCTTCTGGACGGCATTTTCAAGGTCAGGGTTAGCTAGACTTCGCAGTGCGATGCATTTAGCTACTGTTGAGAACATCGAAAAGACGACAGCGCATGTGCCGATTTCTTCCTTTTAGCACACGAGTTTTATGCAGATCGCGGTACAATGATGCTCCTGTGGCCACCTATATCAACTAATCACTATCAGAGGATCAGAGGCAGCGATACAAATCAATGGGCCTTTCTGACACTACCTTGATGGAGGACTTGAACTGTATGGAGAACAAAATTCAGGCGATTGGTGTCGAGCGTGAGTCCATGGGTTGGTTTTGTCATATCACCCAAAGGGAACCAGTGAGTGACCGTTGGAAAACGGTCACAACATAATATTGTGGTTTCAATAAAGGATTTTATTCATGCAGGACGTTTCAAGCATTTCGCAGAATTGGTGTGTTTTTGTCGAATACTGTCGTTGTGTGTCCTAATTCATTTTTCTTACGCCCGAAGTTTTTCTTTCATGTTAAGGAAATAGTCCGTGCTTATCAGATACCCAACACAGAGATAACTATCGAAAACCCAAACATGGAAGTATACAGTGGATGTATTTACACCGTGAATGCTTGGGTTGATTGAGCCATTGGCGCAAGGTGATGATCGTCGACCGTTTAGCTCAAGGGTAAGGGTTTGAAATCCCAGCTCGAAGAATCGCGGTTCGAGTCCTAACAGGGACACAAAAGGTACGCACTGCTGACGAATCCCAAACAGGACGAAACAGTTGTCCAGTGCTCATTGTCGGTTATCATAAACAAAAAAGTCAAGGGTGGTCAAGCTAAGACCTGGCACGAGGGTATGAAAACCCTAACTAGGGGACTGGGTCACATAGGTCCTGTTAGGCTCCCTGGCTGGGGACCTCGGGATGATCGTAACCGATAGTTAGAGACACTAAGTGATATGGCTGGGTATCGCGACCAGTGGCGTTCGTGCATTTTCTCAATCTCTTTGCAACCTTAGACCACTGAAATTCTCCATTTTCTTTTCGACTCCACTTTCAAGTTTCCTTCTCCTATTCTTCATCCAAATGGGCAGCCAAAAGATAGCAACCAAAACCGGCGCACGGAGGTGCATGGTTAATGGTTGTTCAAACTGAAACTGAAACTATCATAAACATTTCCATCGCATTTATATATAGTTTATGCTTCTTCAAATTGGATCGTTAATTCCGATTGACATACGTGTTCATGTATATATCAGATATTAATCTCACTTTTTCGTGTAGCTTGAACTCAGCAGCTCTGGTGCGTAAACAAACACAGACCTACAGTTTCCCCGCCTTCCATGCATGCGGTGGTGACCAGTTGGTAACGTCACCAAATTGTCACCCTGAAAAAGGTGTGTTTGAACCCCGCGTCCTCCGCCCGACTTTCCCCATTGTGTGTTGTAGAACCGCTTACTCTTTCGTATGCGATTGACAGTCCCTTACTCCAGAGTTGATGGTGATGTTGATTGAGCCTCGACTGATCACTTTCACGTTGTTTCCAGCTAGAACGGGGTGGTTGTCACGTTTGTTGAGTGGACTGCATGTGTTTGATGTGCATAGTCCACGACTTTAGGAGGGTGTTCAGACTAGCTCTTTCTCTCTCGTCCTACAAATAGAAATATCAATTTTTCCAACTGTGATGCCGAGTCATACAACTTTGGTACAGTAGTCAGAATATGGACGAATCACAATTACTGGCTATCTTAGGCTGGAATCTCCCGCTAGCGAACCGCAGGATTAAGACCACAGAAGTAACGGATAGTTTATTAAAAAGAAACCAATGGGACTAAGTAACATGTACAAACAGGGCTTCGCCAATAACTTGTTTGAATTTTTGACGTCACACAACTTCCGTTTGAACCGTACAGATTCTGATTGATTGGTACTATTTTTGGCCTGTATCTCAAATAACGTCTGTTTCTTCAGGTTTCAGTTGAATAAACATAACTACTACTCGTTGATTTTCCCCACGCAGAGGAATACCGATCGGTCGGACAGACGACGACTCCCGCTACATGGTCAGGTATTGCAACGCGAACGACCGGTTTACGCCGTACCGGTTTCCAACGCCTCCCATAGTCTGGAGGCAGCACTACACTCCGAACGACCTGAGCCTGTTTTAAAATGTGACTTTCAGTGGATTCCTCCGACTCTTTATCCTCCGGATGACCTGTTCCGGAAGCGTCCAACCCCACGGTAACTTTTTTTTGCGGGCCGAACTGTCCACCTGGTTTCGCAGTCATTCTTCCCATTCGTGATGATTTCGGGCAGTTGTCTCGTTTCCCGTAGTGTCTTTGTACCGTCGTGTGCATCCAGTCTTGATGTTTTATTTCACTCCAGGTTGTGAGTAGACGTGGGTTGATCTCGTTGGACTGTTTGGATCTAACCTTCATTCTTCAGCGCTATTCTATTTCTTCGGATAATGCTCGATTATGACATGCACGCCCCTGGGTCCATTTTGCTACTCGTTTGATCTAAGTAGGCTAAAGCACACTATTGGGAATCCGCCCTAATTGGTCCAGTCGGATGCACTCGAGCACTCGTATCCTGTTGTTGTATCGCGGTTCACGTGCGCCGTTTCGCCTCGGAAAACTGTGATGCGTTTTGTGCCTTTTCTTGAGGTATAACCATTTTATGCGTTCATTTCTCTGGAATGCCTAAAATTGACGGTAGGCGTAGTTTCCTACGAATTTCCCAAGTCTTTTGATCTGATTGGGAAGTTTTACAAATATGCGATTTGGGGTTGGATAAAAGGGTTTCTGGGATAACACGTTATTGCAGTTGCGGTTTCTAAGTTGCGTAAACCACAAGGTCCCACAGGGATCCACGTTTGGCTACGAACTTTTTCTGGTTTTCATAAACGATCACTGTCGAACCACGAACGATAATGCATGCAGATGATGCCAAAATCTGAACTTCCCGGGACGAAACCTGAAGGTTCATTTGCATTTCAGGGAAAACTCACTGCAGCTCCATCAATGGTCGATGGAAAGTGGCATTGAAATATACTGTTATGTCTCTTCGAGACGAAACTTGGTTTGCGTACTGTCTCTGACATTAACAAGTTCCACAGGCCTCTTAGTGTCTTTGTTCAAGATAACTTAAGGTTTTTCATTAACGGACGTCGTCAACCACCCTCAAACATGTCACTTGCTAAAGCGAGTCTTTGACAGATTTGATCTTATTCTGGTCCCACCACTGCGATCAAGGGAGTGCATTCCAAGACCTGTGTGAATAGATCGCGATCAGCGGGGCGTACTCCAATCGTTATTGTCGAATTCGAGGATGCTTGATTTTGGTGTATCAAATACTGCAGAACCCTAACTATTCATGTGCCCCAACTTTCACCTCAGGGGGCATTCGTTCAAGTTAGTGCTCCAAAGCTGTCTAGTGGAATTCCGACCTCGTTCCCTTACCCTCAAAGTGTGCACTATTCGGAATTCTCTACCGCTCCATGTTGCTTCTGCGCCCGTAATAGATTCTTTCAAACGAGAACAGAATGAAACATTGGCCTGTCTTAAATTTTGACAACCCTAACAGTATACAAAACAGTGAAACTGTGTGATTTATGTGCCAAAGGACAATAACTTGTAAGCATTCCCCGTAACAAAACTTTGGCTTTGAATGGTGACTTTCAATGCATTTTATTTCCGACTTGTCTCCCTTTCTATAATGAGTAAATTCGGTTTCATTGATTGTTTAGAGGAGGCTGTTGTTTGCGAGGGCAACGGTTTTTTATTTGGCGTGTTCCTTTTCCGCAGGTATCTGTCAAAAACATTCATTGTTGCTTGGCCCTGTTATCCTTTTAGCAGGGGGTTGTTTTCAAAAGCAAGAACACTCATCTTGCGTTTCTTGAGCAACCGTCAATATCATCGGATCGAAAAAGCGGATAAATCTGGTTGTTCGTCTATTGGTTAAATTTTAGGACTCTTAGTTTCGTCATAAATGCAAGAATGCACCTTCTTGACATGGTGTGATGGCTTGTGCACCTCGCGCACCCAACGAACCACAGGATGGTTTTTGTCAAACAGAAGATCTAATCATGCCTGGACGGTCGAAGAGTAGAGGTCGGACGAAGTCCAGCCTTCTGGTCCTCCAGGTTGGGGGTTCGACTAGAATTTCCGTTTCAGACCGTAAAAATGGTGTCGAGTCAAGTCAAGTAAAGCTTTATGCACCCAATAGGTTGAATTTTCAGCATTTTCGACATGTTACAGTAGGGAAAACGAAGAAATATACATTTACTAAATGACAAACAAACGGATTTAGGTAAAATCCTAATGTGAGAGATGATTGTTCAAGTCAGCAATAATATTTGCTCGGTTGATCAAGATGCGAGCAAGATAAGGGATCAGACTGTTTTTATGTGTGGTGGTGTGTGCATAAAGAATCCGAAATTGGGAACGGGTACTCGGATGAAAGACCGATTTATTGAGATGGGAGTGCAGGCAGTGTTCTTCGTTGGACAGGACATGGCTGATAAATCAATCACATGAGTCAAAATGCTTGCTCACAATAAAGTCAACCAAAACGGTTTTTGAAATGCCGCTTCAACGAGAAAGAAGTTTAAGAGATCTGGAAAAGAGAATAAAGTTTTTCTCCATCAGACCAGGAAAATATACAGGGGAACAGTACAGTGGAGAGTACTTGATCCAAGTAAATGGGCCTCCACTTCGCTTCACCCGCTGCCTTGCGGCTAGGTTCTTCTCAGAAGTAAAGGCTTTGGTTGAGAACTCTAATCTTTCTCCTGCTTAGTGGCTGGCCCATTTAACCCCAATGTATATGCATTGCGAATTTGGCAGCTATCAATGAAGTTCATCTCACTGTATTTCGCTGTGCGATGATGATGATGATGAATGGTAGTTGTTACTATTATTAACGGACGGCTTGATTTCGTTTTAAAGAGGTAGATTGAATTGAGTTGCCCATTGTTTTTTCCAATGCAGTGATCCGCGAGGGAAAACTACCGATGTGTCATTAAGTTTCCCTTAATACCGATCGGTGCCAATTACAGACATGCAGGTGATTACCCATGAAATTTCTTAGGTGTCAGCCACGAGGAACGTCCCCATGGTCACTCGGTTTTAGGTCGAGGTGGTGTCTCCAGCCTTTTTACATCTGAGTGCTAACTACAAGGCTCACAGAGCAGTAGCGTATAGTTGCCGGTGGCTCTTTGAGGGACTCATACACCACTGACAGGTTCTGGCTGAACAGAGATCTTTAGTGATTCGTTGTCTTGGCCTCTGCATCGTGTGAGCAACTTCGTCTGCTCAACGCACTAGCACCTCATTGGTACGTTAGACATCGACTCGTCAAGAGTTTAGGTCCCGGTTACCCTCAACCTCGTTGGACGCGTTTGTCAGGCGGTTCACCGCGGTGTGGCGCTCTTGCATCCAGACAGCTTCTTGGAGCCACAGGTGAGAGCTGAGCACCTGGTGGCGATGAAAGAACAGAAAATACCCTAAAAGGAACGACAGCCCTTCCCGTCAGAGGTGCTACTTCTATCGGGCACCACATACGCCCCGGCTTGTTCTCTCTCGCGGGTCAGCCGCTGTAAACTAATGTAACTAAAGACATACAATAACCAGTCCGGAAACGTAATATGCATAGGATGTTGAATTAAAGCATATTCATTCACACTGCACATTGGTTTTTTTATCTGCGTTCTTGTATGTTGTGTGAATTTTGAATCATTACAGACCTCAACGCTCCCGATCCCTAAATCGACCGACCCGATCAGTTGAAGTGATCGATCCGCCTATCCGAATGCCACCACTACCGGATTCAATGAACCACATGGAGACGCTGTTGCGCAGTTGGTATGAAGCTGGTTACAACTTGGGTCGAGAACATGGGCTGAAAGTACGCTGGTGAAACTCGATTTTATTTCTGCTTCAATTTTTTTAATTATTAGCCTGTGTTTGGAATGCTGTATACGGTGCTTTTCAGGTGCAGTACATTCGCTTCATTGGTCGAGGGATTTGTGCCTTTCATTTTGCTACAAGGTTTCACTTTGTCGATAGCTAGGCTCATTATCTCGCTTCTTTTTGCGAATAAAGATGCTCATGTCATGATCTGCCTGGCATTCGGTCTGAACAAGGACCCGTATCAAGATACATTAGTTTTTATGCAAACGTTTCTGTTCTTTTTTATCATGTAGTATGAATTTGATTTGTTCTCTTGTGCGCTATTTAAGGAGATGTAACTGGTTAATGTCAGTTTGCGGTTGTCCTCGGTACGAGGGAACAGACTGCGACCCAACAATGTTCCTAACACACAAAAGGTCTACATACGTCACTGCTGGTCACATAGTAGTTTCTCTTAATTTTTCATCCTTATCGAGGCGTGTGGTACAATAGTTATGTACCAGGGCAGCACGATGCAGTTTCCTTTGATCGAAATGGAAACCGCCATTGTTTGCTGTGACAATACAGTCTTGGCTCTTCATAAATTCACATTTCAAACAGGGCACCGCTGTATCTTCTTGTCGTACACCGCCCTGTCCGAAAAGGTCTATGAACAGCGGCCTGTTCATCACTTTGTATACGGGAATGCCATCGTAACAAACGGTTTGGTCAACGATGGGAACTGAACTTCACATTTGACTCGGGTACTTGCGTGTCGTTGTTTGGGATAATTGCGATTGCTTTTGACTAACCTTCCAGGTTCCTCTTTACGTAATTCGCAATTCATCCATTCAGTCATACGCTTGGGAGGAGAAGATTCGAATTTCGCTTTTGTCAGAGGTTGTCAACACATAATACATATTCACTCAGCTGTCCGACTTTACTGGACCACATCTACTCAATACCTGCCTGGGAGACCCCATTAAGTACTGGATTTTAGATTGATGCCGTTCGATAGCATGCAGTCCCCTTTGTTACCGTCGGGCTGAATAATCCAACCGACTATCATTGAAGATAACATTTCGGCGCAAACCTAGATCCGGCCTTGATCAATGTTGTTGTAACTCGGTCGGCACAGTTGTACTTCTCTTTACTCCTCAGGTTTCCCCATCGTCTTTTGGTCAAATTCGACACAAACTAATCACAACAGTATTCACACCAAAATGCGGCTTGTCGTGACACGTGATACGTTTGTAAAACGGATTCTCAGCCCACGCGATGTGCAAGTTTGTCTGCGGATGGTGTGGCGCATTTCTACCCCAGATAGGAATTAAACAGTCTGAAACATGTTCTGATCACCATTGCCTCCGTACAGTGTCACGGTTGTAAATTCCTAATTAATAGAATATTTTGTTTATAACCGAAATGTTGCATTCCATCTCAGTACTCTAATAACATAATAAATGGATTAAGCTGGTCGCAGATGAATGCGCTGTCCAGTTTGAAACCCGCTTTTAACCTATCATCCACTCGTAAAATGTGAATATCACCTCGCAATATTGTTCGCGACTTCTATCCGCCTTCGCGTAAGTTGCTACTGCTCGAGAAAGTATTTTAACTCGGAGTTTCGAAGGAACAACTAAATGGTCGGATTCTGATGAACTTGTTTCCGATTGACCGCGACTATTGCGTCAATTGAACAGCTTTTGGATTGACGTTATTACCTTTGTATTGCATTGTACTGAAGAGGAATATCCAGGCTTTCAGCCAAAAGTAATCCACCGTTACGACTCTGGTAAAAAAAGGGTGAAAAATGGGATGTAACACATGCAAAAAGTGCATTAGAAAACTGAGAACGAAACACTTTCCTTGACGATCAGTATCCAGGCAGGACAGGGTACTAAAGAGTTTCCCTACGCCGATATGCGAGACGGGAGCAGCTTTTAGAAACGGTGGAGGGGTGGGATTCGCATGCACACAGGTCAGTGTGTAAAGGATGAGTGCAATCAGATAGGATATTGTCAAGAAATTTCAAACGCGCATCAATATGAGCATTACACATATTGTCAATCCGAACAGCTAACGGAACTTGGGAGACAGGGCTGATCATTGAAAGGCCACACCTCAGCAACTTGAAATCGGCCTTTAGCAAATCAGGGAAAATTACTGAAGAGCAGTAAAGGAGTACAAGGAGAACAATCTATCATCGCCAACTCTGAGAAGAGAAAACTTGTGTAACAATTGGTTATTCATCTCATGAAAAGAAATGCGGCATTCACAAAATACAAGCACGCAGTATGAAACTTGCCTTGAATCAATGGGATAATTTGGTTATGCATGCAATCGATGAAATTAACTAAAAGTTTCCGAAATTATGAAAGAGTTTCAAGACCGCTCAGAGCAATGTGACCTTGGTTTCATCGTGGTTTATGTTAAATTCGGCTCAAGGACGATGCGACGGGACTTGATTGAGTTGAAAAAATGAACGTCAAGGAAAGCCATTCATGCCTCCTCTGTGTCTGGTTAATTAAGTGAACGGATCATCGTTTGTGAAGGTGAAATCTGAATGATGACCTGTTACTATCATTTCCGGTATGTATCACTGTGGTTGTTCACAATGTCTAGCGCAGTGAATCGGTGTTTTCTGTGAGTTTAACTTACCAAGACTAGCGGCATGTAAAGTTTTATAGGATCCGTCTGAAAGGCTCGGATAGAATACTTTCCTGATTCCTAAATGGAAGAAGCGAATTTTCTTCATTTATTCCCCTTATTCGTGTTTAACGGAAGTGGTATCCTTTAGTAAGCGAATCCGTGTCGGAAGCTCACAAACGAACTTAACCGTAGTACATATACTACTTCCTATGAAATGTTACCACAGGTACTGTCTGAATGACGACGACACTTCCTCAGAACCGGTTCTTGCACTCGTTATGTTTACGTATCCGCCACTCTTTTTCAGATCATATATATTTGTATACGTAAGATTCGTTTAGCACCGCTCATACCGTCATATTTCGTGTCGCTTCTATCGTTTTTTTCTATTTTCAGAAAAACGCGGTGTCGGATACCTAAAACTTGCTCCTTCCGGCCATGCTCGTTCCTGTGATTCTCACTCAGCTCGT
>UZAN01042322.1:0-19812 GCA_900618425.1 Echinostoma caproni
GGATACGATAAATAGATTCAGTATACCAACTGTGGTTGGCTTCAAATACCAGAACGTTGGAAAAATATGCCCCTGAACTTCGTCGTTCAATCGCTTATAATCGGATGGGACAACGAACATTTAAAAAAAGTTAATTACTTATTAAAATATTGTTATTTTCCAGCCGCGGTTTACTACTTGTAAACTGCTTGGCATGAATATGAATATGAGAATTTATAGCACTGGTGTAAAAATAACCATGGACAGATTTTCCAGCTGGACATTAAAATCCCAACTTCGATATTTGGGATGAAGTTTTGAAATTTACATTAAGAAGAACAACTCTTACTTTAAAATATGTTTGGCAAAGATTCCTAATAGTACGGACTGTGCTTGGGCGATAGAATCACGGAAGTTCGGTCTCGTGATTTGATATGAATTATGGTACTTGATCAGATCGAAAAGAGACAAGTTGTTAAATATCGGAAACACTGGCCGATTCCTTCATGACCCTTTGTACCACAATCGGCTCATGCTTCTTTGACATTTATCACTTGATAACGGATCAGCTATTGCCAAATATACTCGTAAGTGTCCTAAGGCCAAAATGATTACCGCACTTCATCGACTGGTGCATAAATTTTTTTTTGTTCAAATGATGCTAGAGCATTTTCCAAACAGTGTTGGAGACGTCGAAGCCATACTACTCTTTTGTTGAGTACTTTGTCCAAAAATTGGCAAACAGAGACCAAAAGGAATTCACCTTTGAAAAATGTATAAGGATTGTTATCGACCGTTCAATTTAATTTTACATCTGCATCTGTCTTTATCTCTTCCTCTTTCAGAACGAAACTGTAGCTGATGAACTGTTACCAAACGCTGTGACCGAATCAAATCCGGACGAGTTGGATGAAGTGACGTCTCGTACCCCGTATGACAATGAACTTTTACGAGAAGATGACGACGATGGGGACGGGGACAACGAGAACTGTATTAAACCATCCTGAGGGCCTACGTTTCCGCACATTTGCTTTCCCTGATCCCATTGCAAGCAATTCGATCCATTGTTGACTCAAACTGACCCACTCTAAGTATCATTTTTTTATAATCTGACTTGTTGAATTGGCAACAACTGCCTGCTACCAACCAACAATTGACTGGTGTTTTATTTGTTTCTTTGTTTGAGGCTTTCCGGCTAACTTGTACACAGACTGTCTGGAATTCCGTGTACGTGTATTATTCCCAAATAGGTTCACATTCTTCCCACCAGAACCGAAGCTTCACTTTGAAGATGTTTGAAAATTACGAGAAATTCAATTTTCGATTCTGTTCTCATTCAAGGAGGATAAGTTTACCAGTTCCAACCCTCTAACATAATTTACCCGGCATATTTTGAATTCAGTAATAAGTCAAGTGGTTCCCATCCATGTAGGGCTACAGGGGCAGATTTACAAATTGGGAATCACTCGTCATTGCAACTAGTACTGTATGTATCAAGCATGTTCAAGGAAGGGGGTGACAGTAAACAGTATAGTGCATCTCTTTTCTGCACACGGTGCGTTCACTGCTTTGAGTTGTGATTAGGATAAAAAACTTTTCACACGATAGTAAAAATACGAGGACTCATAAATACGCGCTTTTCTCCCCGAATTACTTTCTAGCGTAAAAGTAGTAGTAAAGAAATGATTGTATAAAAAATACGGACATCAAACTAAAAGTTTGCAGCTGTTCAAAAGGTAACAAACTGGAATAGGAGCGTTGCACGGATACCAGGAGGTGAAAGAATACAATTTCATTTTGCGCAATACCATATTTTGTAGAACTTATGCAAATTTTAGGATAAGATGATACCGCGTACTCAGACACGTCCGAGGTGATTTGTAAGAAAAACTCGTTGGATTGCTCTGTCCCATCTCCCTCCCGTCTACCGAGATTCGAGTTAAGCAAAGCGTGTCGTGTGCCGCAGAGAACGAAACCTGGTGGCAAACTTCGTTCGGTCGCATAGATGGAAAGAATACAAACTCGTGACTTGAATACAAGTGAGATCGGTAGTCTATGACCTGGGAATCATTTCCGAGTCACCTGATTGAGCTTCCATCAAGTGGATATGCTGGAATAGTCCAATAACAGGCTCAATCATCTCTCTGTCCATAAGCACTGAACGGAAACAATCTAACCATTGTGAGAGCAAGAAAGATGCCACTTGAAATGCAGACTCTTTACATAATATGAGAATTACCTGCACTGCTCCCCAACTCAGTCGAATTAAATTAAACCTAAGCGCGTTCGTATTGGTAATCAAACGCCATAGCGATAATACACTCGATGGGAAACTTCATGACGATTTAGCGTCAATCCATTTGATTTACTAGATACCATTTTCGCTTTTCGGTACTTTAAATAATCACATTACAGTAAGCCTCCCCAAATCACTGGTTTGATGTGTTAGTTTAAAAAAATTTTCATTTTTGGCATGTTTTTGATAACACCTATAAATGGACTAGGAACCGAGTAAGAAACCGTTTGTTTGTAGATTTTCAAGTTAAAATTTAAAGGACTGGAGTCCATATTTGCGATTCACACTAATATTGATCTAAAATACAAGCACTGTACGGAGTAATAACAAGATTATGCATCCATCAAATAGTAAAAAGAACGGGAAAGTGTTATAGTGCTCGGGTGGCAGGAGGATTCCTATTCGCACAGAATTATTAGCACACTTGTCACAACCAAATAACTGCCCACAATTCACTGGATAAAAACTGCTATAATAGGACATTACTAAAAACGCTTACCTCAGAGATTCTATCAATCACAGTGTGATACTTTCAGAGGCAGTGAAGGATAAATGCTGCATCAGAAAAGTTCACATAAAATAAGCCGTTTGATGTCAGCTTTGATAGCTGAAGCGGCTGGAATTTTGTTCTAATCATTACTCGTGTCTTGGCTCAAATCGCACAGCGTTTTTTTGAAACTAATCCGACAAATTATCTAAATAGAAGTTCAGCTGTTTCAAATTCCTCTCAGTTGTGCGTAACACCCATTTATACGATAGAAACGGAATCTTGAAATCCGTTTTACGTGAAAAGAGGTTTATGGTGGATTGTTATTTCGAAACGGGGTAAACACCACTTAGTGAGTGAACGTTTTCTCAATCTGAGCAATACAAGGGCTTCGATAGCATGTATTCTGAAAGAAGGAGACAAACAATTCTTCAAATATTATCTAGTTTCGAGTTATACTCAGCTTTATCAAGTAACACCCAGCAGGTTTCCTTATCCGGTTGCAATATTATGGTATCCCTCTTTCTTCTCCTATCTTTATCTAGTGAAATTTCAGATCAGTGGCACGAAATTTCGAACCAGGGGATAAAACCAAAACTGCAACATATCGAGCACAGCAAAAGGGAATTTGTGTACGTTTCTTCCCAAATGCGTTGGAAAATTCGTCTGGGGACTTTTGAGCTCTGATGGCATGTGAAGAAAGAGAACATCGTGTTTTCAGAATAAATATGATTCATCCAGTTAAGCCTGTTCAGTTGGGACTACGTTTAGGGTGAAACTGTACAACTTACTTCATCAAGCTTTAACGAAAACATGCAGTTCTTTGAGCGCGCGAATCACAACCGCTTAAGCCTGACTCGCATATATTGTTAGTCACGATCAACCTTAGATAATGATGGTGATGGTGAGAAAACGCTCGGAGTAATCAGACATTTTCTTACCCGACGAGGAAAAGCGAGAAAAGATGGTGATCGCATTACGAACACTTGGTCGTCGTGCCCCATGTCACATGTGGCCGCGCAAATAAATTAGTGGCAGATCTGGGGATGTAGTTGCCTAAGCTATGCCGGTTATCCTCGGGAGGCCAATGTATTCACTGTCTTAAAAGGATAATTCTAATTAATGAAACTAAGGAAAGTTAAATTGTTCTTTATATTTCCCTGAATCCTGTTGAGGTTGACTCATACGAAAGAGACATTCCATTTATGGCACTCTCTGAGAAAATGTCCTTCCAGGTATAGCTTGGCTGAGACATTTATCTCCTGGGATATTGTTGTCAATCGGGTGAAAAACAAAGCTGATCACTATATGCTTTGTTCAGCCTTATCCGGCATTTTATTCATCTGTCAATGTGAATGCTAAGAAGATAACTAATATTTTCATAAAACTGAATGAGAACCAAGGACGTACATTGAACAAATAGATTGTCGTGTAAATTGATCACCGATGACTCAAATCGCTCCGCGATCTATAGGCATATTTTTAATTAGTTTCTCTTAGACTATTACGAGTGCAGCAATGTTCCAGGGGAAAATATTTCGCGAATTTTCTAGTTCGAATCGCTTACACTAGCATGACTTATTGTTGCACCTCGAGATTGTTTGTTCTTGATTTGAGACCGAAACGTCTGTTCAGTTTCCAAATGTCAAATAGAAAATCGTGAGAGATGGAAACGTACGTCCCAGGCACTCTGAAAAATCACTTTCGGTGTTAATTGATTATCAACTTGGGAACAAAGGTGCTTTGAAATATTTGTGTCTCCTTCTTGAGTTACGAGGGGCACAAATGTTGGCAACAAACGTAATTGTTTCGGGTTTTGATCACTCTCCTAACTGTTGTGTACAAACACGATTCATAATGTGTGACAAGCATTCTATTTCGCCTGTTCGCCGAGTTTGGCTTTTTGTTTGCAAACGTTTCATCAAACCATCACTTCACAAGCAATGATGATGTGACCTCACTGGATGATAAAATGTTTGCAAAAACAAATTGCTAAGCTTGACGAAATGGCGAATTAGAATTCAGTACCAATTAATGTTAGGAGTGTATCGGAAAATCAATGCGCCATGTGTTGTTTTATTATGAATGTTATAAAACTAATAACACAGTGACGTCGGTAAAGAATCGTATTTACGGACATTTCGGGTAGCGCGGGTAATCTTTCTCAAGGCAGGTTTTACAATCAGTTTTGGAACACCTTGAAAATGAACCGTATGAAAGAACTGAAGACGTAAAGGGGAATGCTACTCTTAACAAAACAAAAGCTTGTACAAACAAATACCTGTCTAGCTTTAAAGATAAACTCGGTAAACCGTTGTGGTTTTCACTGGCACCCAAGACGAATAGACCGAGTAGATTCTACGGTCTTCCAAACATACACGAACCGGACATACCCATTCGCCCCATTGTAGATTACACAACATGTGGAGCTTACAAACTAGCAAATTACCTCAGTGATTTGTTGAAACCGTATAAAAAATAGTAGCAAGTCACATCAATGACGCATTTGAGTTTGCTCGTATTTTGCACAACATTGAACTTGAAGGTGACGAGATTGCCGTCAGCTTTCATGTGGTTTCTCTGTACACAAGTATCCCATTAAAGGACAGTTTAGATTTTGGGCATTCTTTGCTGATTTTTGATGTCACACTAGGAGAACGAACTTCTTTAACCCCATCAGAAATTTTCAGTGGTGTAAAATTTGTCTAATGTCAACTTTATTTACATCCAATCACTATTTGTACAGTCAAACCAATGGTGTTGCCATGGGATCTATCATCTCTCCCATTGTAGCCAACCTCCTTTTGCATTCAGTCAAATCAAAGGCATTCTCCAGTTTTAATAAATCCCCACGTTCATAAGTTAGATAAGCGGATGATAGGTTTGTCAATATTAAGTCCAAAGACACATTTGTGTTTCTTGATTGGCTGCACAAACAGTGCAGCTCCATCGATTTCACAATGGAGTCACAGAATGTAAACCGAGTCATCATTTTTCTACGCTGTCACCTGAAGGCTCACACAACTTTACCACCAGCGTTCACAAAAAAACCCACACATTCGGATAAACTTTTACATTTTGAATCAGCTCATCCGTAATGTGTTAAATGGAGTCCTATCTCCTCTCTGGCAGACAGAGCTCAAAAGTTTTGCAATAAAAACAATAACCGCCAAATGAAAATGAAAAGACACAAAAAAGTGAAATAAGATGATGATTATCCACCACTCCGAGTAGGATGTCAGCTAGAAGAGAACAAACAAGTGATACATACTAATGACAAAAGAGATCTTACCGTGGGTAACCTTTCTCAGCTCAGATTTTGCAATCAAATGACTCAGAGGAAAGGATCACATGTCAATGGATGTTTCATCACGTGTGTGTGCGTGCGTGTGTGTGAATTCTTGTGATGGGCTGAATGTTTCGCTGTCTATCATACGAACTCTCATTATCAGATGGAGTCCAGTGATACCGTGACCTTTGCCGTGATTACCCGTTCGTGATGTTAGGATAGTCCAAATTCCCGGGATCTCGATTCCGTCGCTTCTGTTGACGCATGCAGAGTGGGCGTTAATGGCCAAAGCGTGGGCATACGAGCGTTCAGTGAATGTTCGAANCGAAATCCGTGTTGGAGTATTTTTGGTTTGTCGCGGTCTATGATATGACCTTCGGAAACGGTGTGAAGGGCGATCGATGAATCTCATTCTAGTTTTGTCAGGGTTGTTTTGTCCGTTGACCGATGTTTTGCTTTCCTCTTATGTTCTGCTTTTTTTGACTTCAGTTGTCTACTGGTCTGCCCTATGTATTCTGCGGGACATTCTTTGCAATTGATTTAGTAAATTCAGTTGTTTTGATCTAGCAAATCGACCGAACCTTTGGCTTTCATGCGATGGCGTTTCAGTGTTGTCAACCCGAAAAGATGGGTGTATGTTGAAATTACCGAGAATCTTTCTGATTGCATCTGAAGTGCCTGATTTATATAGAATACGGCAAAGCACCTGTTTCGTTCTTCTTGTTGTAAAGTAATTTTAATTCAAAAAATGTACCCTACCGACTTTTTCGACTTCCGTGACTTTTGAGGGGAAATTAAAAAACGCATTGTTCTGTCGAGAACAATACCGCTCATCAGACAGTTTTTTGTTTACCCCTTTATCATGATTCAATGTGTCCAGGGAAGGCGAAATTTGTTTTTCTATTCATGTTACCGATTGTATTGCCACATGTAGTGCTAAACAAAAAAACGCTTAAAAAAGGCAGATTTACGGGAATTTTGCCACCGGTCGAATTAAAGGCCAAACATAGCTGTAGGATTTGCGGTAGTATAACCAAAAAAGGAACTAACTGATTTTTGTGAACGAAACTGCAGTACACATGTCCCCGAATAAAAATCCAACAGGAAAATGTAACGTTTTGAAAAGAGACATACAGGAGGTTATTGTTATTGCAGTGCTTCGGTTTGTTTGCTTTGGGGTATCTCTTCCAGGAAATGATTGGCATTCATTAATAAGATCAAACCAAATTTCACACTTTCATATATATATATATATATATATATACATATTCACTCGATCAGAATGTTGCACACAGGTATCCGTTTCCTCCCTGTCGGATTGTAAACGGATCTGATGGCCGCACTGTTTCTTCGTTCGGAAAAAATACTCGGAGAACGGAACTGAACAAAGTGGTTGAGTAAGTGAGTAACCTCGAAGAAATATTCTGTTCAAAGAGTACTGCTATGGGAAGCGGTCCCATCTCCGTCCTCTCAATCCGTGTGCATTCAACTTCCCAAAGAGACGCGATCTGAAGTAAATTGGAGTATTATCGGAATGTGTGCTGAGTATGAGGATAAACAAAAGACATCTCAATTGCTCCTGATGAATCAGTGATTAGGAATAGCAGTTCTACACAGGGGCACTGCCAAGCGTTCCCAACGCGGAACATAATACACGGCAATGCAGATCTGTTACCCTACTACATTTAATAATAACTGTCCAACAACCATGGTTCATTCGGTCACGTGTTCCATAGTCAATAAAACCTGTTTGATGTACAGCTACGCTATGATTGCGTTCTGTATGGAATGTGTGCAATTCCGGTATATGTGTGTGGGCCGGGCGGGAGGTCACATATTGGGATACCCTGTCAATCTCAGCTGTTTAAAATTACGATCGATCCAATCTACCCTCAAGATGATAATGACAGCGGTAGACGATTGACAAGAAATAACCGGAATAATTTCAAAATTTATTTGTTTCAGATAAATCAATGTTTGCTTGAAACTGAATCTAGAGAAAAAATGTTCCGGTTCCATTGGAGAGGAATCAACGTGTAAGTGTAATAATCGATTTCGAAGTTGGGGGTAGTTGGGAGTAATTTTACAGTGCTAGTGAAGTTGGTGGTGGTGGTAGTGGTAGTGGTGATTATGAGGGTGGTGCTGTTGAATTGGAAGTAACTAAGATTTTCTGCATAGTTTGATTTGATTGCATGTCCGGTATTCTGTCTCCCACGTTGCGCTTTGAATAACACAATTCAGCTATAGATAACGAAGTGCAACAAATTTCAATTCCTGTGAGAAATTGCACCGTTTTCAGGGCAGAAGTATGTTAAGTACGGTTGCTTCATGAAGATAACCGACTGCTTGCCGGGCTAAATAACGCGTAGGGTTTAGGGGAAATAGAGAACGTTGGACAAAAATCTAAGTCATTCCTTGATTTTGAATAGAGAAGCCAAAAGCAGGTTTACTCCATGTATCTTAGATCACTTCGCTGCATCTGTAAACGTGCGTACTGCAGTTTATGTGATCATTACTATATGGTCAGTAAGTTACAGAAGCATAGGCGGAGAAAGATTGCCAAGATTGCCTAATGGCGCCCCTACTCCGCAACCGATCCTATCATTGTTCTTACAACTGCCTGGTTGCCAGTATCCTCGGTGAAAGAACCATTGTCTCCTCACGCCAAATCTAATTGCGCACACCATTGCAAGTGTGGATTCTCGGCCATCTACATCGGCAGAACGGAGAGACAACTGTGTTACCGAGTAACGGATCACATCCCGATTTGGCTTCAGAAAAGAATGAGTGGGAGTTTCGGAAGTACGGAATCACCAATGACCCGTTGGGAACTCAGTTCGTCGAACACACAACAACTCATCGAAATGAAAAACTGTGTAAAGCTGCGCGGCGCGTTCAGAATCCTCCACAATAAAAGAACACCAAAGTTCTGAAATACGCCGAGGCACTAGCCATTCAAAATTACTATCACCAGATGTGGTAACAGCGTAAATGGCTTATCACTCCGACGCTGCCTTGGTAACCAATGTGTTTGGTGAGTAATTTTGACTGCATTCTTTCTCCGTCTATGGTTGTTATTTACTGACCATATACATTATTAATTACAGGATACATTGTGCGAACCCGTGCTTTTGGCTTCTCTATTCAAATTGGGTACGGGGAAACTATGCTCCCAATATTTCATGTGAGTAATGGAGGATTTGATTCAATTTCAAAGTACAAATTCATCGTGTATATGGCAAATGAAGCGTAAACTGCAAAGCTAGGAATCATTGGACAGCTGTTTCGACCTGGTTGGGTCTCGTCATCAGTGCAAATCCATCCACCCAATTGGGAATCGGACCCGGACCTCATAGAAAGAACGCAAGCATGCTGAGATGACCGAGGTATGTGGCCTGCAAAAAGCTCGCAAACATGGGTTGTGCTTCATCGTGTAAATGGAAAATGAAAAACTCCCTGATCAGCTGCCCGATGGCTCAATGGGTAGCACGCTTGCGTTCTGCCTGTGAGGTCTCGGGCTCGATCCCCAGTTGGGTCGATGGATTCGCACTGCTGATGAGACCCAACCAGGTCGGAACAGCTATTCAGTGCTTCCTAGCATTTCAGTTCACGCTTCATTTGCCATATACACGATGAGGCTTCCTATATTCCTTGATTAAAAATAGTAAATGTTTTGCAATGTCAGCGGCAGATCTACTTGATGCAGAAATATTTAAATTGAGAGATTCAATTTATTTATTCCAATAAGAATGTATCAGAGAGAAGNAAAACGAAATATAATTAAAAGTTGTCAAGTTAGTTATGTAAAGCTGGATTAAATGAGGATTAAGCTTGTTTTCAACAATCATTTGGCTTTCACATGATTAGAAGAGAGAATTATTTTCCCAATCTACTGGACATTAATCGTATCGGGGTTCATGATTGACATGCTCCTCGCACATGAGATTCAGCACACACGATCGTGAACCGCGAGCGTAACCTGTGGGTAAACATCAGTGCAAGATTGCACCCGCTTGAATTATCAGTTCCCCAGTACAATGAAAGACCCATTAGGACAAGGCACTTGAGTGTTTTCGGTTGTGCAGTTTCAGAGTGCCATACAAACTGATAAGGAAAAGCCAGTGACCTTGTGTGTATTTGCTTGATCTGTGTTTAATTGGTGCTTAGATTGAGTAGAAATTAGTAAACCTCGGACTAGAATTTTGAAACCGGAAGTGGTATGCAACTGAAAAGTGACATTTTACGCTTCACTTAACCCAAATTCATGCATCACATTAATTTCAATTTTCCCAGTTCTGTAATCATGTTTATCACCAAGAATCGAGTCAAGAATTTTTTTCCTGGTTCAAATGTGAAAGCATGCTATCACCCTTTTCCTGAAAACTGTTACTTGCTTGTAGAAGGCAGCATTTGGAAAACAAACCTGAGCTCTGTTTTAAAACGTCCTTGACTACCGGCTATCGCCGAGAAAACAGTAAAAGTTCAGCTGAGTTAGGGCGCGATTACATTGTGCAACCCAAGTCAAACGAAATCCATAATCATTAACGCATTCGCGGGCTGATTACATCCATTGTCGAGGAGAGTTAGGCTATCCAATCCGTGTTGGTAATATTTTCCAGCTTTACCCAGCTGTATTCGAAGTACCGTAAATCATTTCTATCACGGTGTGATGGAATCGAGTCAAAGCATTCTTTGCAACAAACGACAGTTCAACACATGGAAAAACATTAATTGTTATGAATAGTTTGTTCGTCTTGGAAGTAAATTCTGCCAGCAAGTAAGCGTCAGCCAGATTCAGTGTGTAGAAACAGGTACTGGCATTCGTGGAGTGTACAGATTCGTTGGTCGCGCTGGAGGATACCAGTGTGGAGTTAGGACCGGTGGTAAGGTTACCCCTGTTTCGGATGAACCCATTTGTTTTCTGGACCGTAGTGCATGAAACAGAATAGGCAGAGTATGGGTCGAGCGTCAGAATGCTGTGGTCTTCAATGTGCTTCAGTGAAGCTCCGAGTAGGGCCAGTGTTTAATCGAGGGCTAGCTATTTTGGGCAAATCGTTTGACAGATGCCAGAATCGACTTGTTGGGCAGCTTGCCTGTGGGTACGCGAGTCAAGCCCCTCTAAAACATTGGAACGAATACCGGCATTATGGTTCGTATGCAAAGCGAAACCATGTACCACAGGGAATACAAAGAAAGTCCACAGTTTCGTAAAAAAGTATGATGATATTTGAATTGTAGTCCTAGTGCAGATGAATAGAATGACCGTTGTTCTCGAAATAGAAAAATCTGCTGCTCTTAACGGTGGTGATCTGGGAGGTAGCCAGTAAACTCAGAAACGGAACCGGTTGCTGCAGTGTTCTGTGGAGCGATGTTTCAAAGGGAATAATGTTAGACACCACTCTGCCAGTTTTTGAACAGTGAGCTTTCTACCCTCTCACCCGTTTCTTAGCACACCTGTCCGGATATCAGCATTTTTGGGGTGATTGCAGACTAAAGATTTAAATGAGAACATTATTCAGATTATTCTTTGGAGAGAAGAGCGAGCAGAAAAGGTTCACATTTTTGCCAAACATTGTCGGCAAACGTGTCGCACTTGTCAGACTTCCGGTTAACTAGTTAATGACAATGCATTAGGGCGCTGAACACGTTATTTGCCACTAAACACCGAGTGAATCCAAAATGATTACGCAAAGATGAATTGCCTTGGATAGAAATTAATCTATCAATCGTGTTCTGTGGGCTTGAATTTGCATAGAAGGAGTCAAATCGTTTCGATGGATCGTTCATTTCGAGGTGGATTATATCAGTATAAGAAATCAACAGTGATACTGGAATGTGGGTCATTTTATGAAAGCTAAAAAGTGTATAGTATTGTTTTGATGCTTTAGCGAGTTATATACAAGCGTTCAACTCAGAAGGAACCACGTTGAAAATTTATGATGATAAGTGTATAAAAATGTGAATTACCTACTGAATGCATTAAGAAGCTCAGAACGCACACTCTCCTTGTCAATCAGGTTCCGGGCAAGATCGGGGCACCAAAGATTTACTGTAGACAGATATCCGAGATGAGATGAGTTTTTTGTTTGGAACCAGGGGAAGGGCGGGGATTCTCATGCACACAGGATGCACACACAGGATGGGTGTAATCAGAAAGAATACTATTGGCAAACTTGACGGACAAATCAATATGATCATCACAGATATTGTCAATCAGAGTAGATAGAGGAAATGGGAAAACACGGTAGATCGTTGAACGGCCAAGCATCAGCAGCTTGAAATCGACCTTTAGCAAAACAGAGAAAAACACAGGGGAGCAGTAAAGGAGTGTAGGAAGAAGTGTCACAGTTTTCTAATCTGAAAGGAGAGAACTTCCAGCTTGCAAACAATGACTTGGGTAGGCGAAGACCACTGAAGTTTACTTTCAAATGTGACACTCAAGTACTTCGCATAACTGACCCTGCTCATCGGTTTTCTCCAAATCTGTACATTATCTGAGAAAGATGAGGAACGGTTTAAAGTAACATCACATTTGAAGTTTTTTGGACTCAGTATAGTATTATAGACCATCTAGCAATATCAATACTAACCTGTAAGCCTACTGCTCACTGATATCATTGCTATAGTTGATATCTATGTACAGTGAGGCTCATTCAATTGTTTGAAATCTATGACGAGCAGTCCGGACGCCAAAATGTCTGGGTTTTGGCTTGGGCAAACGACTTTCCAGTTATACCTAGTTCACTTAATGTAGTTTTGCGGAATAACGGCAAATAAGTGTTGTTCTGTCACTTTGCTCACTGTACAAGATTTAGGCGGTTGTTTTACCGATCATCATACTGTCTCATTTGCGCTTGCAAGACACAAAACTGCAAAGATTTTTCATTGATAAAACCAGACTAATGTTTTACTTTCTGATTTAATGGTAGTAACAATTTACCGGTAATTTTGAACTGTTTTGTTTCATTTCATCATGTTTGTTTTGAAAAAGAGCGATAAGTTTGTCTCCTCAGTTCTGAACGAAGTATTTTGGGTAGAGAGACAGAAAGAGGCGGCGGCGATCTCACGATTTTGCTGATCAGACGTCTAATGCGCACACATGGGCGGAACACTACTGATCTGGGTTAAATAGATGGAGGAACTAACAACGGAACTAATGTTTCTAAATAGACAGACCAGACAGGAATACCATCTGTCAGTTGTCGACTAAAGGTCGATTCAGTTTGCGTCAGACAACTTGAGGGAACAACATTGAATAATATGAAAAGAGGTAAACCTATTTGATCAAGGGAAAAAATCTGAGGCATAACTGTTGCTAAGATCATATGGTAGTGAAGACATTCCACACAAAGACAGACGGTGCGAGAATAACCTGTTGGCACTAAAGGTGCAAATATGACACATCAAATAGAGTATATCCAAAGTGTGCAATTCACTAGCCGCTAAACGAAGTGAATTTCTAATGGTACACTGTAGAAAAAGTATGTACCGGTAGAATTTGTACCGGTAGAAGTATAATTAGCAACAGTACTTATTATAAATCGTGGGGCATCAGAACAGAACTGGATACTAAAACGTCGCCACGGCGAACAATAAGGTCAGAAATAACGTGACCTCTTACTCTTAATGAAATGGTTGTGAACAATTCTCATTATTTCTCATTCAACCATGTTACGTTATGATTGCACCCAGATATATGTTTACTAATCCAGGTCAACTTAAATGGCACCGCAAAGATGTTTATATATATATCCTGAAAGAATTAAAAGTATATCGTAAGAAACACAAATGGTCCTTCGAAAATTGACCGTGAGGTATGCGGCTCACTGAATCAGTGTCTTGTAGTGTCATCATGCCCAAACCAGATAAAACGTTCAAAAGGTTTTGGCATATATTTAAAGCCTAGAGGCAACTTAATCGAGAGGTGCATAAATCCGATGATGCAGGTAGTATATTTTGGAAGTGCTTCCATGTGAACATAAGTTCAGTTTTTTGCGTAATCAACGAGAGATATAAACCGAGAAGGAGAAAATCGATCATATCAAAGTAAGACGGTGGTTGTATTTGATCGCAGCAGAGAAGAGTTGCACAAAACCAATCTCGAGGATAGTCCGGGCTGATTAACCGTTTTTTCCTGACACTTTCGTTTAAAAGATGATGGCTCAATTTGCCGTGCAGCTGAGGCCAACTGATATAAAGTCGTTATGGAACGTCCAACAAAGTAGAGCACGTATTGACTTTATCAAAAAATTCAAATCGCGTCGAACCTTCATTTGGCAATGGGTTTATCTCACTGGTGGCCAACGAGTAATTTAGCATGCGGCGAAGGGTGATCTACTACGCTAGTCTTCTAGTGAATTTAGTTTTACCTTTGAAACGAAGGAAATATACATCCCGCATAATGTGGTGGAATAGAAGTGAATACTGAGCGCCTGATTGTTGGTCTCCTACACACATCTCTCTAGATATGGCAAATGTTTTACACTGATGAAGGGAGTTGTCGGTAACTGTCACACCTGAAATGCATTTGCGGAAGTCATATGTTTCACGGATGAAGGTTGGTACATCTTCTCGCTTGAGGTTGATAGTAGAAAACGGTTAGATCTAAGTAAATAATATTTTTTCATATTTATGCAGTCTCCGGAGGAGTCAAGTTCAATATCAAATTCATTCCATTACCTTGCAGGAGCTGGGATTTGAATTTAATCGAAACCTTTTCCCTGTATAAGAAACAGGGATAAGTCAGCTGCCTCGACACAGACCCTCAGTGGTTAGGGTGCTGGGTGTATTAGAGGAAAGTAGCATTTTAGGTTTGGTAGTCAATTTGGTGGACTCCATGCTAAAGCGACTATCTCTAGTGTTCAAAATGAAGAAGGACAAATTAACCATAGACGAGAAGAAAGTAAAATACTCGTATGAAGTCTATGAGTCATTTTAATAAGTAAATTCTGATTACATTGACTAATGTGACTTTGTTATTTTACAACTGATGCACCAGCGACCACCGTAAAAATTGGGAAATGGTACATTTCAATGGCATGTGGCTAATAGAAGCAAAGACATAAGTGGGTATTAAATCAGATTTGTTGCGTCTGATGTGGGGAATATCATATTCAATACTGTGAATGAGGCTGGAAAAATTCAGCATTGGGAGGAAGAAATATAATGAAAGTCAGGATGTTACAGGATTTTGGTCGATACCTGATTAGCACATATTAATTATACCAACTTATTCCAATTGCGTTGCACGTTCATTTGGTATTTGATTTATCTCACTGGTGATTAACGAGCACAGGAGCAGGCGGTGAAGGATGATCTTCTGAACCACTCTTCAAATGAAATTCGAATCACCTATCATTATAAGTTTATGACCAACCCACTCCCTAATGACTTAGCCGGCAAATGATTATTTATCGCCTTGTTGTTGGTCTCCCGTGGATAACAAACTGGATCGCTCGAAATTTCATGCACGAGTGAGGCAGGTTTTTTGATAAGTCATATTTTTTCCGTTTAAAGGTTAGTATAGCATCTCACTCCAGGTTGGTCTCAGAAATGGTTAGGACCACACTAAATATGTTCCCTACTTTTGTGCAATTTCTGAGTGGGTTGAGTCTAATGCTGCGTTTATTTCTGTGTCAGAAATAGGGATCAGTTAGCCGGTGACCATTGCCACAGTTACAAAGATGTGTGTGATTCGTGCGCCTCTTCTTGGTTGGTTTGGAATCAGGGTTTTTGGCCAACTCCCCTAGGTGAACTGTCAGTGGTCCACGAACCCGGTTATAGCATCGGATATCGGCTTTCCGTCTTCTCACTTTGGTGGGAAAACATCTGCGCCACGACAAAGCAGTAAGTAGGAATTTCTCAGCAGAGGCTTTTGGATACTCTTAGTCTCATGGGAGCGTTTCGCGAGGNGGGGGGGGGGGGTGATCATCCGCAACCCTAGACACCCACCCCCGACCATACTAAGGCTTTTGGAGACTCACCATTGACGATAACCACTGGTGATCCACAAATAGTCAGCATCTTATGGGGAAACCGAGGCTCCTCTTTGTTCGTCTACATAAGCCTAGGCGATCACAAACCTCACAGTCAGTTTTGTCCTCTTTCGTTCACTTGTGGTTTTTCTCTGATTCTTCCTTGTACTGTTTCCAGGTTTGTTAAAACAACACTTCTGGATCATTCCACGTGGTTTGATGACCATCGGGAATTTACCCTTGATTCCAACTGGTTCAATAGTCACAGAACTTCAAGGTCATATCACTTCTGTTTTCTAACTTCGTCATAAGACTTTTAGGCAAAACTCTTCATCCACTGAATCTTGATTTACCTGATCGACGTTCTTATCCGTGCACATACTCCTATTTCTGACACTTACATTCAGCTACTAACATTTATCAGAACTCCCCTGTACCCCACCTGGTACGATTTCTGGCCAGAAAAGATTGGGCTGTTGATGAATGACGATGTGAACCTCACTCTACATTTCTAACTGAAATGTAAGTCTATGCAAGCTTACAAAAGGTTTACAAATAAAACACAATGTTTCCAGAAAGGATTGGAATCTATTTCCACAAGTCAAGATCCGCTGATTTTGGATCAGGCACAAGAGGTCAATCACCTAACAAATTCTGCAAAGCGAGAATCCTACATTTCTTTGAAATATTATGAAACGTTTGTGGATTTAAAAGACTAACTTATCTAATGCGACGGAAATGTTTGTGATAACCAACAAAGAGCACAAGACAGCTGTTTCGTCCTGTTTGGGACTCGTCATCAGTGCGTACGTTTTGTGTCCCTGTCAGGACACGAGGTTTTTCGGGATGGGATTTGAAACCCTCACCCTTGGACTACACGGTCGATGGTTATCACCTTGTGCGAACGGCTCAATCGATTTAGATGGTGAACGTTTGGATTAGCTTATTCGGTTTTCCACAGGCACTAAGCACTGTTGATGAGGTTTGATGTGGCTTTCACTCCTTGGGAGACCATTAATTCCCTACTGTTTATATGCATTTAAATGCGAGCTCCCAAAGAGTGAAAACCACAACCAACATCATCAATAGTGCCTGGTGCCTGTGAAAAACCGAATGAGCTTATCCAAACATTCACCAATTAACTTGCCTAATTTGAAGAAAGTGATGCAAAAACTAACACAACGCCATTTTTATCGTTTTTATCAGAGGTCGCGCTCTCCGCAGCTCAGGTTGTGCGCCGGCCTCGTTTACTTCTTGTTTTCCAGAAAACATAATAAGAAACCTGTCCAAAACAAAAAACATCCACCACCGCTATCTTAGATGAACTCTGATCAGCAATTTTATTCTGTGTTTGGTAAACTATAATTTCTGATACATATGAATATTTCAATAGTTGAATCCTATGTCTGATTCCTGCGTTCACTGCCTGCCATTATTTCAATTCCCAAAGGTCACAACCATCTATTATAGAGAATCGCTCACTTGACCACCTTCAAATCTTGTTGTATCAGGTGACATTTAAAGTTTACATCCTATCCTTTCAAATCAGTTAGATCAATACATCTTAGGACAAATCTGTACAATTTGACTCCTGAAGTTTCTCAATGGCTCCTCAAATTTTGATTGAATATCTCAAACTCTTTCTTTTTATACGCTTTTGATAGCACTAAATGGCTTCCCTTATAGCTGTCATGTAAAATAGTACATAAATAAAATAATACAAACAATTTAGGAGTTATCCAGAATGTTGTGTTACCTCTTTTATCATTTCTCCCTGGTGCGAGTGATCTTTCAGTATACTGCTCGTCAAGAAAATTTAAATATGCCAGCAACACTGTACTTTGTGATACCCGCTCGGAAACCCATAGAGGAATAGCGCATTTTAGTTTGTCATTTCAAAACCGAACTCCTTAACTGTCTGCACTGCGTTTTCAGACTTAATTAAACTATCCTTTTCCAGCTGATTCCGTCTCATTGATTCCTCATTACTTATCCTGAAGTCATTGGGCGAAGCATGCACGTGTGTGGGATAGGGCTGCGGTGGCGGGGAGGAGGGGGGGGAGGTGACGGTACTTTGTCGTGCAGTACTTTGTAGAAAAACCTCGATACCTGTCCTTACTTAAACGAAATATCCCACGGTCTCGAACACCACTAACTACCTTCTCTTTGTTTATCCTCTAATAATGTCTTCCGGTGTTATGCCATTCCTACTCGCCATTTTCACCAGCTTTCGGAAACAGGGACTCGAAACCTAACCAACATGGTTCAGTAATTCTTCATCTTCCGTCATCCCGTTTCATCGAGGTCCTCGCAACTGAACTTCATACTTAGCACACCCTGATTCTTTTTAGCTTTAGCGCACAATATATGTCAAGATTTATGCACATTCATTACAAAACGACACGTTGTTGTTAGCGGTACATCCGCCACATAACAAGCCGTGGTGGCCCGGTGGTAACATCACGAAATTATCACGCCGGGAATGTGCTCAAATCCGACCACCACCGCCTGACTTTCCCTATTGTGTATTGAATTGGCCACTTCCCCCTCCTGAAAATAGTATCATTATATATTCACTAAAAGAAAAGAAAAAAAGAAAAGAAAAAAGAAAGAACGAAAAGACAATTTCCAGCACACGTACGCTGGAATAAATCTGTAAAGAAGCTCGACCCCTCACTCTTTCTGGTTTTAGTCCTAAAGAGCACTGAAAGAATAAAAAAGCTCATCACATTTTATTATAATCATGTTTTTTATCACTTCATATGCTAGTTAGTGCGTATTTAGTTTTGCAATATTTTGGCACATTCATTACACTTTGTATACATCTATCAAAAGTTAGTTTATTAGGATTTTTATTTTTTGCAGATCAACGTTATTGGCATTGGTTTTTCGCCTCGTTATGCGAAAACAACTCTATGGAGCATAGAGAATGCACTTTACCCCATGTCCAGGAAACCCGCAAAGATCCCTTTAGGGAGAAGTTTATCCTCCACGAAATATCGCCCCTGGGGTAGACTCGTGTTTCACCGTCGCCTGTCCCAGGAAAATCTATCAAATTGGAGAGGCAAACAATACTGCTTCGTAAACTCTCGCTGACATGTGTTCAAAACATTGTCTTATTGAGGATTCAAACTGCGTCCGGACGAAGAAACGCACGATGATGCTTTGATATTCACCCGGACACTGTAAAGCTGGCATTGCAAACGTGTACATGTAACATGAGTCGCATCAAAAGGTATACCAAAACTGTAGTTTGCTTTTACGTCAATGATATTGTGATACGATTCCCCTGAAAAGAATGAAGTCTTCCCTCGCACCAGTATGCTGACGAACAAAACGATCCTTAGTTTTCTCCTTATGAAGTATCAAGTCAAAATCAAGCATCCATGGGTTCCGAATTGTTTTCTTCTGCTCGACAAGTTATACAACTGGCTACGTTTCTGAATATCATTGAAAGACTTTCATGGAAAAAGTTTCTATGCTGATTAATTCAGTTGTAGCAATTAACACCTCCGGAGTGCAGTTCTTTTCTTGTGACTACTCACAGTACTCACATCGACAGACGCCACATCCGGTGCAGTTTTCACGAATATAACAATTTTTCAGTATTTGGATAGATAACACTAGTATACGCATATCAGCGACCATAAGAAGAAAAATATGAACATATCTAGCATCCCTTAAGAAGGGGGGATATAGGGAAAGTTTGAAGATTCATTTTATATTTCAAAATCGTTGTTTCGCAGATTGAAGCTTTTTGTTGAGATTATGAAAAATTCAGTAGCCT
>UZAN01042322.1:20397-35634 GCA_900618425.1 Echinostoma caproni
TTTTGACTGGACATTGCTTTTCTTTCTTCAAAACTGTAGGGATGAGGAGGTGAGGAAGAGTCGCGCGGAAAAATAATGAGCGGTGGATAAGGTAAAGTTACCTGGCCAAAAACCTTTCAGCCGGTTACGATGACGCTATTTCTGATGGCTGGTATCTCTCTTCCAAAGACCATTCCTGCGATTTTTGAATCCAAAGAACGATTTTAACGTGGTTCGAACACAGACATTTTCACTTATCCGTTATTACTGGAATACGCCGTTAAACATCATATGCATTAGATAATTGATTGTTTGGAAGGTAGTAGGTGACTGCTAAGCGTAGTAAAAGTAGCCACCTGGAGATACCGAGTTCTACCCTTATCACCTCCTTCTATCTCCCCTGTTTCAGTTTATGCCAAAGCATCGTTTCTTTGGCAATGGTCTCTCTCTCACCAGAAGGTTTACCGTCCTATTTTTCACTCACTAAATAACATAATGGAGTACAATTTTTATTCATAATCCGTTTTATTTTACCAGCTAAACTCCGATTTCTACGCAACATCTGTTCTCGTAGACTTTATTGTTTTATGAATTAGTATGAATGCACCTATACCGGAACACAAAAACGAGGTTAACTCTGACACTCCTCGATCAAAAGATACAGAGAGGTTGGGTAGGTATTCTGTCCACCAACCCGAACGTTTTTGAGTAAAATCCCATGGTGGGTGCATACAGCTCGCAGCTGTCGATGAGTCCCATCGAAGATAAAACAATGGTTCACCGCCTATTGTCGGAACATACGCCAAAACTGCCATGATTGTTTTTACCCAGCGATGCTTTTAATTTGATTTTTTTAACTAATCTCCCTCCCGCTCCCTCACATCGAATCATTCACAAATCCCCAGTTATTTTGGAAGGATACAGTGGTGAAACAAACGATTCAACCACGTGCACCAAGTACGGTTAATAGATTCATCAGTGCACGTGTAAATGTCTTGTACAAAAGCATGGGTTTGTTTGACTCTATGCGGTTTCATTGTTTCATCTCGACCTCGGTCACAAAACCCCACATGGCTCCGCGAAATGCATATCCGCATGTTTGTTTGCTTTGTCAACTGACTGGCGACAAGAACAATACAACACACGCATGACTGCAGCCATGGTTATCGTTCGCGCGCCAAGCCGATTTGGGTGCAATCTGATTTATGCAATCCGAACTCCGTGGAGTCATTTTTATTCCTAGACGGAAAAATGGAGCTGAATTGCTTCTCTCCGTCCATTCCAAATACTAAATCTGAGAAGGTTGGCAAAGAGCTTCCTGTATCGGAAAACGTTAAATAAGTTTGAAATAGATATACCCCGAAGGAGTGTCGTCCGAATTTAATGGATGAACATTTAGATTTTTACAGAGGTTCATCCACTCCAAATCAGCAACTATTTACAGCGTAGAGGAAAACACGGAGTGAACAATGATGGTTCGATGCCCACTGGGAGGGAGGGGTCGTGAAAAAAGGCGATAACAGAACGCATAATTTGGTAGCTTAACTGCATGAATTAGGGGTTGTGCGGGAAAAACGGAATCTTAAAAATAATTGCTACGTTCGTACTCATCTATCTGTCCCCATTGCATATCCAAACACGTGACCTAGTTGCTCATGACAGACGCTGACTAATACCCTTCCAATCCGTTTTGTCCGTGCGCAAGCTTGAACTAGTTTTAGGTCATCATTTAATCGATCGATGTACTCAGACGGTCATGCACCAAATCGTTAACCGGATTCCGATCAGCACGCTCTCTTGTGTGATCTGATGTCCTGTGTCGGGTTACGGGCCCCCAATTTCTGTGCATATCGTCACGGCTGTAATTCGGTCTTAACAAGAATGGTTTGTGGAATCAATCTCAACTATAATGAAGTCCGCTTTCTCATGACCAACAATGAGCGAGTGGTGAATATAATTCTATCAGAAAAGTCTTTGGAATTCAGCCACCTTCGTTTTGAAGACCTTTGTGTTTGGGAATTCTATCGTCACCTTTAAGAAGTAATTCCGGAAGCAGAATTTCACCGGGTCCGACGAAATACGTCAGAAGCGTTTCGGAATAGAACAGAAAAACAGGGGAGGCTATCGTGTCCCCCACTTATTGCCTGATCTGCATGCTAAGCGGGGGAAGGATAGAACCGTTCATCTCATCGCCCCAAATCGTATCACACGGGTCATCAGTAGTTGGTCGTCATTACGCAACTGATTCTGTCTTCCATAAAATTTGTAATTTTTAAAACACAGTGAAGTCGGAACAGGTAAAAATAAGCCGACGTTTCGGTTACCGTGGGTAGCCTTTATCAAGGCGATTTTACAATCGAATGAATCAGGCACATTTTGCCAACTAAACTCTTATGCACTGTGTGTGTGTGTGACAAGTGACGTTAACGCTGTCCAGATGCTGGAAACCCCTGCCCCGTGTTTTTGGTTTACACACCCAGGATGGGTACCAATTGCCAAAGCCTCGGTGTATAGGCGTTCGGTGTTTGCTTGAAAACCTGTTGGAGAATTTTCGTGTTTTCATAGTCGATACGGTGTCCCTCGGCAGTGGTATGAAGTGCGATTGTCGAATCTCGTTCGAGTTTGTTGAACTGCGTAGCATTACTTGGTCTCGATTGAAAAATCCCCTTGATAAAGATTACCCAAGATAACCGAAATGTCAGATTATTTTCACCTGTACCGACATCGCTGTGTTTTCAAAATTACAACTTTCATAAAAACATCGCATTGCGCATCGATTTTTCGATACACTGTAAGTGTCGTTCGGATCTGAAACTACGGATTTTGTCTTCTCTTTCTGAAAATAAAAAAACTGAATTGAGGGTGAAATGACCAAAATGCAAGTGTTTTTCTACCATCTGGTTTATTTAGCATTCAATTGGTGTTCATTAGTTTCAATCAGACCACACAAGGGCATGACTGACGCATGAGTTTATGGCTTAATGCCATCTAGATTGAGTAATGAGGGGATATTGTCACAGGAGCTGACGTTCCAGATGTATTTTGTGACACAGTTCTATACAATAATCACCAATTTTTTTAATTATCGAACAAAACGGTGTAGAGTCAACTTTCCGGATAAAAAGATCTAGGCCATACGAAGGATACCTGGGGAATACGGACACAGCAAAGATGATGATGGTAGGAGTTGCACGCAGGACCTCTTGGTTTCTCTTTTGAAAACTTTAATCCCTTTTATCGAATAAGTTTTGATATTATCCTAGTGGGGTTAAGTTGTGATGATTCCCTCTGAAAGTATTTCACAGTAGTTTCAGAATTCACGTTCACATTGAATCACCATTTAGCAGATTAGTATGTGATTGATAACGTATAGTAGGGAAGTAAGCCCAATGTGATGCACTGTTTACTTGTGAACATTTTTGAAGTGAAATTGTACTATCAAACTTATGTTAAAAATTATTATTTTAAAACATTAAATTTCGACATGCTTCTTTGTCAATCAGAATAAGCAGTATGGTAACCCGCACCGAATTATATTCACAACAATACATCCTTATTTGAATTTTAACTGTGTCACTTGAGTTCAAAAATTGTTTTCTATTCCTTCTGCTTCCGAAAGTGTTCAATGGTAGAGTTCCCTAGGCACCCCAATAAAGTATTCTGAGGAAGGAATGAAGCGAACCATTTGAAAACAGTAGGTAAAACTGAAAGCACGCTTGCAGTTACATTCGACCCAACAGTTCTATAGACAAAAATGGAAGGTTTACGAAATTCCGGGTTGTAAATAGTTGAAACAGTACTGACCAAGACAACTTGCACCGATATCCAGAGTCCATCATTTACTCTGCCAGTAATCCAATCACTTAGTATAAATGTTAGCCAGGATATAACTTGCTTGCTCCGAATCAAATCAATCATTTTCTTCAGCCCTGATCAAATGGAAAACTGGTGAATAGTCCGACACACTTCATTGGAATGTATTTTTTAATTAAGATTGATCCGTTTCCCTCAAAAGAGTGTTTAGGTTGAGCACATTACCACTGATAATTGGTGCCTTAAACGAAGCTGATGAACGTGTAACCCTAACTGAGTGATCAACAGGCCAAGTAGAAACTAGCCTAGGTTAATATCAACATTTTAATTTTACAGTGGCTCATCTATATTACATAATCCAATCGGTACTGGCTGAACGTACATGGATCTCGGTTCCCGGAAACACTTCTTCTGGTTTGAAATGAAACAAATTGAACAATGCAAGCACGCCTTATCGAATGAAGGAAATGTGTTGATTTACACTTCAATTTGATGGCTTTTTAAACTCAGAAAATGACAGCAGTCATTCACGTATTTTCAAAACGCCCGTCTGTCTTATTGTCTAACGACTACTACATGTCAATCAGTAATTAGTGAACGATGCCCGCCCTCCCTCCCCTACCCGCTAGTGCCCGTCCCATTTCGGACAAAATTGAAATGAAACAACCGAGGAGCTTCGGCCACAATCGTTACATTTTAATTCCAGTTGCAATTTTTCCTGAATGTTCCCAGACTACTACTAATACTACTACTATTGAATTCTATTCCATCGAATAAAATGAGCGTACAGTCGCTTTGCCCAGGCAATTTAAATTTAAATAGATTCCAGTTGGTGTCCCATACCATTCACAATGGTAGAATTTGGGGCAAACTCCACCTGACAGAGTCTATTTTGGCCATTTTTAACAAACATTTTGGAGAACTAAAGGATTGCCTCAAACATTCAGCATCCCGTTTGTGTCTGTATGTATAACTGACGTGTCCTTCAGACAGATAGACAGACTAGTTTTGTTTTCTTCACCATGACAATAATGTGATTTTGGTGTGTGTGGGTGTGTGTTTGTGGACCGGGTACTTGAAACGCATACAACCCGGAATATTTGAATAGTCCACCGAGTAAATAACTTCTTGTTTAATGAATAAGCCTCCGTAGAACTAAAATTGGAACAAATATGTGTGTGGTAACAATTTAAAAAGATGTGCAGTCCAGAGTTCAAACCAGGACTTTACCCAATGCCTTTTTTTACGCGCTTACCTATATAACTCAAGGTGTAACTGAGGTGTTAAAACATTCAGTATGTGTTGTTTGAGCTTTGGGCAGACGACATGTTCACCAGGGTCTTTCATCACATTAAACAAACAAAATAATCAAATTGTTATTTTTGTGGGGTAAAATTTTAAATAATCTCAAATGCCATCTTGATTTGGTTTTCAGGTCGAAAACAATTTCCATGTCCGAAGATGCTTATGAAGGAAACAGAATCGTTTCTATCTGACGACATGTTGGGGTCCATCAAGAAAGACTAACTCCGTCAATAGGGTGCTGCAGTATGTACTTTTTGAGGGTATTATGCATGATAAAAGACAAGCCAATTAAAGTTTGTTTCCCCTGACATTTTGACAGCTCACAATTAACAAAACGGCCTCGTATTTCCTGTGTGTGCGCGTGTGTTTTGTCCGAAAAATCCAAATTATCGTTGATTTCTTTTTTGGTGACGCAATCTTTTCCGCCTTAAATAACCAAACCAAAACAGCAATTTCTTACCTCAGAATTCTTTGACCCTGCGTGTGATATAATGAAGGTACATTGAAGTCGATTTATCATACTGTAACCTCGTGAATGTCAGATAGACAAACGTGCATGCTGCCGTCTGTAGAACATAACCAGAACCATGTATCACCTTTTGTTCCGGTTGTAAGAGCGATCTTTTTGGCTTTTTTACCAGCTGTGTTCTCCATATCGGTACGTGTAGCGAACACACTACGTGTCAACGAGTAACACATTGTGCAAACATGGATCAATTAAATGGGTATTGTTGTCCCGGTAGGTGGAACTTTTGTGCACGTTTGTGTACAATTTTCATTTGATACAGCCAGGGGAAACACCCGTCTAGTCAAAATTGAGCAATTTTGGCGCTAACCCTGTTACCCGTGATCATAGTTTACCGATTTAAGATGGAGAAATTGAATTTTCTTTACTCAGAACTGAAAACGCCGGATTTCAGAAAAATTTGGTTGCTCACGAATGCAGCTTCTTTGTATGCCTATCGAGAAATGCCTCTTCCCTCGTACCAGTTGAGTTCAGTAATCTACTTATGAAATTATAGTGAAATGTTACTTTCAAAAACGCCGCGGTTTTTTAATCTTTTACGCAGTCTACGTTAATTATTCTCAAGCGTTCGCCGGAAGTTCACTCTGTATGTGAAATTAGTATTGAAAGCAGTTTCGAAAAAAACAACCTTTAATAAGATTTATCGAATGATAGATTCAGAGTCAGCATCTCACGGATACCATTTATTCGGATTGCTTAAGTAAATCAATCTGACATGAATCTCTAACCATGAGGGTTGCAATAATAATATGGCCGCTCAACCTGAAAGTAAATTTAGCGTTGTTATACTCGGATATCACATCGAATACCAATGCGAGTTCGTAATATCCAACGTGGCCGCTTTTCGGCGCATATCACATTTTAGCTGTAATCAGGCTCCCTTAATTGATCATAAGAATTCAGCTTCAATTGAATCTTCTTAACAGTTATATCATGTGATCATTTCATGAACTACACACGGACCGAGGCATGATTCACGTGACAACTTCCTAATTTGATCCAGTCATAAACCATATGGTAACCGAATTGTACTTAGTTGTATGCTCAGTTTAGAAAAAGAAACACAAATTGGGATCTTCTTTTACCACTGCTTACTTCTCCCTTAACACAATGCGGTTAGCATGAAATTATGTATATGTGCATTGCCTTAGTGCCTTTCGTTTGTTTTCTAAATTCTGCCGAATGTTTGGTAAGATGGCAGCCATTTCACATTTGGCAGTCACCGAAACAGATGAAAACGCGTGCAACTGCGAAAGAAAAATGTAGGAGTTACCGAGATAAATCTGACCGGCTGCGATCGGCGCCCTGGTGCTGGATCCAGCAACATTTTTTTATCGACTTGGCATACATCTTATCCATTTTCCTCGGGGTTCACTTGCAACTGCTTAATCCAGTGTTCTGACCAGTTCCTCCTTTCGAGCTGAATTGTCCACACATACTTGCATGGCCAGTTTTTGGTAAAAAACGAGAACTGCTACGGTTCGAATGTTTATTTGGCTTTTTCTATCATGAATCAGCACTTTGGAGCGTGTTGAGGTCTGGCTAAATCGACAAAACCAATGTTTTAGTACATTTGTATTTTGTAAATAAAAATAACAAAGTACAGCTCCGCAACAACGAATGTTGGTGGAGTGTCAGCTGTTTTTTCCCATGCCGGGAATCAACAATAGTGCTTACATTTCCGAGGTCTCTCCATCTCCGGTCTCTAACCACCAACCATCGGGTTTTGGAACAAAAGCCATGTCTCCTCGGTGACATGATCAATCTTGTATGGGTTACATACTTTTTTGGTTCATTCCATGCGGCTTCACAGACAATGCTAGGATTGTGTAGGTTTTATTTCTGAAGGGTTTCTCAGTGTTACAAAAAATAATACGCGTTGCTGATGAGTTCCGACAAGAACGAAACAGCCAGCTACAGATCGCACAAGAAGCATTTGCAAACCTGCTAAAAACCCACAGAAGATTGAAAGAATGCGAGAATGTCAAGTACAGAAGAATACCAACGTGTCTGCATAAGCGCCTAATACATAAAGTAGAAACCCAACGTGTAACATTATCTTTCTGATATGCCCTTGATTTATAACTTCGTTTTACCACATACGAAACATGACGTAAAATAAAATATCTCAGCACTAAAAACAGTAAGCAACTGGAATGAACAAGTTGGTTATAACATACTCTTGTGCCGTATAAAAGAAATAACTGAAAATTCACGCAGTGCAAAAAATTAATATATGTCGAATAAAATTACAACCCAGTTTAAGAATAGTGAATAATTGATCTGAATTTTGGTTTCACAAATTTTTCTGGGATGGGTCAACACTGGAGTCGTTCACACACATATACTGGACAGGCTGGCGCTTGTGAAAAACACTCGATAAAAACCGATCATAAATGCTGTTCAAAAGTGCCTTGTGCCTCTGAACAATCGAATAAGCTAATACAAGTTTGAAACTCTAGACATAAACAGTGTTTTCCACTTATCCTGTCTGCCCAACCGCAGGTTTCAAACTCTAATTTCCTGATTTGTATAAGCACGTAAACGAGCTGTTGGTGAGCCCTAAGGATCAAATTATGATGGCAACGATCCATCGCAAGGTTGTCTACTATGACCTGCGAATGGCTGACTGGTCGTGCTTGCCTGCGGCCAGTTTGATTGACTGCTCTATTGACTAATTGATAAATATTGTTAGCTTGATAATTTCGGTTGATCAGTTCTGTTTTTGTACCAGTTGCTTTATCTTAATCGCCCTGTCATTATTCACACTCCGATTTATTGTTCATTTGGACGGCGAGAATAAGTCGATATATTTCGCGGTTCCAGTATGATACACCGTGTGTGACCCGATATGAATTATTCATGGGGAGGGGTACGAAGACATACACAGACAATCTACGTTCTTGCTAGGTAAACAACCCAGATATTCCATGAAACGAGGTGTGTGTGTGTATGGGTGGGTGGGTGGGTGCGTGTCCTAGGCAAGTCTCAAAATCGTCAAGTTTCGGACTTTAATTAGAATTTGAGAAATCTGCGCTTCATGATGGTCATCCAGATATTGCTACGAGGTGTGAAAAGTGAAAGGGCCTATCACTGTCAATGAGGTCAACAAGAGATGGTTTGAAATGATACTTCGGCATCTTGAAATGATACCTGGACGTCCAAAACGTGAATTGCAAAAGGTGTGGAATACCGGAGCTATTTATTACACAGGTTCTCTATCTACGCTTATGATTGATGTAAGTTTGAAAGCATTCATTGAAAATGATATCATTTCCGCGCGAACGAATCTGACGAAATATGGATGCGGTCTGACAAAATGTTATGAAATTGGTGCAATTTCACAAAAACAATATATTCTAGATCTAAAAGAACTCCTGATTCATTTATGTGAACTGTAAGATTTAACTGTAAATTTCACTGTGGCCAGGTTATGCTATGCATAACTTGATAACCATTTCGAGTTTTAAATCATCCTTGCGAATTTCCATCATTTTCATCATCATCCGTATCATCTCTGATCGAATTGGAAACATCAAAATGTCAATCCAAGTTAAGAGAAAATGACAACGGACTGGTTGAAAGCTTGGAGTTTTTTTCCATCCCCATCATATGATTGATAAATTAATTAATTAACTTATTTTCAGCAAAAGGTGTAGTTCATTTTCTATGTTGTCATATTATTAGAGGCGCATTATTTGAACATTGCTATGCTTTGGTGTTATGTTTATTACAGAAAACTAGCAAAGGTTTGATTGATAGTTAATTGTTTGCCTCATAATTTTTGCACCCCAAGTCACGTGACTCTTATTGTGTATGTTCAAAGGTGTGGGAGTTGAGGAAGAACCGTTCATAGGCATCAAGTACGAGGCAAGCGGAAATACATTTTATGGTCAGTTTTGTCATGCATGGATCGATAGCCCTCGTTCGGTAGATTTGCACTGTTGAGGAGACTTGATGACGTCTACAAAAGTACTGAGTGCTTCCTGGAAGTTAATTTCAGGCTTTGCTTGCTCTCGCTATGCACGCCCTAAATTGACCATAAAATTGAATCAATTCATTCACTGCTCTCATCGAAACGAATTTGTTTTGTTTCGCCATCGGATAAATTTTTCCAGGTAATTTAATCGAAGATCGTAGATAGACGGTTATTTAAAGGCAGCAGACTTTACAATATGAGTTTCATTGAACTGTTTACAACCATACCCCTGCATTGCAGACTTGAATTGATTTTACTAACAAAAAAATCCGCACTGTTAGAATTTACGTGCATTGGTAAATTAAATGACCGAAAAAGTGAGATAAATGAAAAGCAATTATCAGTAAACCCCCCGGGGCGAATGGTGCATTTTTCAGGGGACAATGAGATGCAGAAAGCTATGGGATGACCACGTCTGACTGATTCCGGGTTGTACGAACCATTTTCAGACCGAACTGGATCGGTAAAGTGGAACTGATCAGGCTAATGATGCCAGGGGAACAGGCGCAAAGAAAACGTCTAATTGAATTAGTCTTTAGTCGCTAGTCGTGTTAATTTATGCTACGCCGGGTTGTTGAAGGCCATCTGGGAGATCTGGTTTTTTTCCTAGTCTTGCCCTTTCAGCATATACGTTACATCTCTCTCTCTCACTCTGTGTAGGCGTGCTGGAGCGGGAAGCAATGCGTGAATCAGACGGTTATACTTATTCGCATTGTTTGACTGATTGCGATGTGTTTAAATGGTTCGAATTTGTTTACAGGCGAATCAGAACGATTTATGGGAATGTTTCACAGCTGATGACAGTAGTTTGAGCCTATTTGGGAAACATGCACAAATCATTAAATGCTTAATGCAATCCAAGATCATTCTCAGCTCGCTGTAGCAACGTTGGAAAAACCGATTTTCCGAATGGAAACCGAATCTGATCATGTTGAAAGAATTCGTTGTGTGAATAGTTTTGTTTCCTTCCACCTAAATGGCAAAAGGAAATTAACCGTGCAGTTTATTTTCGGGAAACATGCTATGGGTAACTGAAGCAGATACGTGAAGCACGGAATATGTGGAAGTTGAATGGCGCTGGAGGGATTGGAACGCAAGACCTTAAATAAATCCTCTGGATAACCGCAATCGCCGAGGTTTATTATCATGATGCCACAAGGAACTTGATAGATATCCTCATCGGGGAGTTGATATTTTCGCCAACGTATTCTTAGAGAAATGATGTACATTCAAATATTCAATGAGGTTTTACCTTGACTTTAATATATACACATTTAGTTCTGTTGAAAACTCTCTTCAATAATAACTATATTTGACAATACAAGTTGTCAAATTCATTATTTTTGGTCTTTCAAAAGTTACCTGGTTATCCCGTCAAGCTTGCTGTTCCTTAGTTGACATGACAACCTGCGGTGTAGATTGCAATGCATCCAGTGTTATGAACACAATGATCACTGCATACTGGAAAACAAACTCTCGAAAAGAGTGGACTGTTGCATGTGGCTTAGACGCATTCATATTTTATACTTACCCCCTCTCCCCCTATAAAAAGCTTATGCATCGATTGTAGTCGCTCCTTAAACTCTCTTCTATTCGACCGCCAAAGGGGCTATAATAACACGTTGGAAACAGCACCAAATTATCTCCTCGGGAGGACGGGTGTTCGAGTCCTACTACCATTGCCTGACTTCCCCTATTGTGTGCTGTATGACTGACCATTGATTAGTCTCCAGTCCCTTTCTGAAATGTGTATAAGCGTGTATTCAATATAAATGAAAGTAAAAAATGAAGAAGAAAAAAGGAAAGAATGGCAACCCTTCATGATTCCAAACATTTTGTTTATCCGATATTTCTCAGTCTTCACGTTGATCTGTGTGCGCATGGGTTCGTTGTCAAGGTCATGCCAAGACACGCTGCATAATCTACTATTGATTCTGTGATTTCTCCTCCTGTGTCCTATGAATGTGCTCTATTCGTATTCCCTCGACTTCACTCGCCTATCGGTTGGTAGATTATGTCATTTCGGAATTACAATTGAATGAAACCATTTGTTTGACTATATTTTCATCATTTTGGACCACAGGAAACATAGCAATTAACTTGATTTAACATTTTTTTTATTTGTATCGAATAAATCATTCGAATCAATTTGATAACCGTCTACTTTGTTGGAAACCGTTTTTGTTCTGCAAATTTCTCTTTTGTTTTCTGTCGCTGATTTTTTCGTCAAAGCATCCGACCCGAGTGTCCAATATTTTCAGCAGCGAATTAATCAGAAAATCAGCTTCCCAAAGCGATTCATTCCCCAAACGCATTCTCCCTTCAGCTCCTGTGATTCATTACGCTAACCTAAACGTTTTTCCCCTGAAGAAATATAGCTGTGTTTGGATACTTCATTGTGCCGGCGTAAGCCAAAAATTGCTTAACTACACCCTTTGGTGCATACATATAAGTATACTAACTTTGCGGAAATAATGCTATAGTGCTATACACAAATCATGCAGAAAACCGGTTCAGGTAGCATCTAAAGCGAGCAAGATAAGGAACTGTGAAAGACTAGTGCACTTTTGTGCACACTCGAACTTGTTTGAACATGAGACTCGAGTAGAATAGACTATAACACATAAAGCTAATACAGGTTAAAGTGAGTAATAGAAGTTGGACAGTATTTGGTTAACCCGTTTATCACAAGATTTGATGTTTTGGGAGACAATGTGATAGATAATGCGAGTTTTGGTAAACCTCAACACATGGATGAATGTCTTGGTCATCATCCTTCTAAAAACGAGGAAAGAGAGGTGGGGAGGCATAGAGCTAGAATGGTAATGTACAGGTATGTACAAACTATTTTATCAGATGGGAGATAATCCTCTTAGGCGTACAGCAAAAGAGAAAGCTTTCCGACTTTTTTCAAGACATTATCTATCCGTTCCGACCAATAAAACGAGTGGTTTATAATAGCACCCAACTATATAACACTGATGGTTTTCGATTAATTGGTTAGCGACTGGCACATCTCAACATATCAACAGGGCGGTGGTGGCCTGGTGATAACGTCACCAAATTATCACCCAGTAGATGTCTGTTTGCATCTCACCACCACCGCCTGACTTCCCCATCGTGTGTTGAATAGCAGCCTTTTGGTTGACCGCTTTCCCCTTCCTGAAGATGGTATCTTTGTTTACTCAATAAAAGGAAGTAAAATGAAAGATGAAAGATGAAACATAAGCAGAATATTATGTACCCTACGGAGAGAAAATAAAATATCAACATGTTAGATGGGTTCATGGAAACGTTGTGTGCAGAATATCACTCACTGAGTTGTGAGATAGTAACTACTGTGGGAGCAACTTGGGTAAACCTATGCTCCCAAAAACCTATAAGGCGATCAAAGTACAAGCTATACGATGACGTTTAGTTCCGCCTTCCTTGTGAATTGGTGTATTGCTGGTTGATCCTTAGTGATCCGGTATGCAAAATGAGAAAATATAGCGCTTAAAGATTCTGGTCAGAACAGGTGAAAACGCACCCTAGTTAAATGCATATGAAATTAGTTATGAGCCCATTTATTTTTTAATATATATTCAATGGTGAATTAAATTTTTCAATTAAAAATCGTTAATACTGGATGATACTGGTAACATTTGTGACAGAACAGTTTCCTTTTTCATTAGGTCCATCGCGTACTGCATTCGACTATTATCAATATTAGTCCTCTCGCAGACCATATCTGGTTGGGGCAAAAAACGAAAGCTTGTTTTAATTGTAGTATTATACGGATAAAGGGCTATTTTCCGTTTTTAAGCAACCGAGCAAAAGGGCACACAGTGAGTATGTGTCAAAAAGTGATTAACTCGGATTTATACTCGAAAAGAGGTTTCACTTTTTCATGAAAACACTCAATTAACAACATGGGGTAGCGTGTAACATTCGTTACCTAGAAGCAATGAAGCGAAGTGAACACAGAATAGAGTTAATCCACCATAGATAAGGACTGTTTTTTTTACAATGGTAATAGAGTGGAAGAACGAATTTCCAACAGTTTCTATTAGGAATCAATCTGCATAGTGATGGCTATGGGTGAAGTGTATTTATTCCTGACATTATCTCCCACTTCCATTTTCTTAGTTCCCTTCAGTCACCGTTCGAATTTGCACGACCTTGAGTGTACAGCAATAGAATTTGTTCGAAAGTTACAGCTCAAATTTGGAAAATATTGTATGTAAAGTAGCATGGGAGTCCACTCTATCTAATTCTAATTCTAATTCTTGTTTCATGAGAGTTTTATTGAGCTCAACACATTCAAACAGGCCATCATTCAGTACACAATAAATAAGCCAATTAACGAAAATTTTCTGGTCCTGAAAAAACTACAAATATATCCCATGAAATATAATGTTTGACCTTCGAAAGCTGACTTTGACATGTGCGGCTCGTTGATTAGGCGTCTTGAACTGTCAACATGTACAAACTGGAAAAACCATTCGAAAGCTTTTGGTATAATTTTGAAGCCAAAAGGCAATCTAGTCGCAAGGCACGTAAATCCAATGACTCAGTTCCTAACTTGAGCAATTGCTACGCTGTGAATATAAGCCCAATTTTGTACACAATCGACGGAATTCCTATTTCAACACATGAACTAAGAGGAAGAAAAGCGATCACAAGCAAGCAAGACGATGGTTGAATTTAATCGCAACGGAGAAGAGTTGTACACAACCAGTATGGAGAATGGTTCAGATAAATGAGCCTTTTGGAAAATAATGACTCAATTTGAAATGCAGCTGAGGCCACTTTATATGAAGCCATTATGGAACGTCCAACAAAGCGGATCATGCATTGATTTTACCAACCAATTCAAACCGTCCGTCCATTTGGCAGTGGGTTTATCTCAGTAGTGGCCAAAGAAGAATTCAGTCACTGGAAACTGTCTCGAAAACTGTGTGTGGCGAGTCTACGACGAATGGGTTCTAATAATTCGAACAATCACTGCGCCATTGCGTGATATGGTGAATTTACCATTACCATAATGGGTCTTATTGAAACTCCTTTATGGATCTTCGGGAGACCACACAGTCGAGGGATGGTGGACCCACATGGTTTCAGTCTCTCGTACGCAGCATTGTCTATGTGCCCATGTAACTTTAGCGCCTTTAGTAGACGTAGTCTCCTAGACAGTTTCCAGTTTGTAGGCAAAATAAAAGAACCTGGAACTGCGAGAAAAGACGATGTTTTCTTTAGATGTGGTCTCACTGTTCACTAATGTACCCCTGCTGGAGAAAGTGGAATTCATTTATGATCAAATAAAAGCACTGAATGTGGACTTTGGTATTCCGGTCACCAATCTAAAGGAACTGCTATTACTCTGCACACATAACGTCCAGTTTCTATTTAACGGTACTGTCTATCGTCAGATGGACAGGGTTGCTATGGGATCGCCACTTGGTCCATTGCTAGCTGACTGCTTCGTGGACAAACTGGAAAGGAGCACGCTGAGCTAAACTATTGAAGGATTAGCACACTACAGTAGATATGTGGATGATATCTTCTGTGTGACCGATCGTAAACATGACATCCACCAGATAATAAAATTGTTTAACGAAGCACGTCCATCACTGGAATTCACTGTAGAGGTTGA
>UZAN01042323.1:3672-15823 GCA_900618425.1 Echinostoma caproni
CTTAGATACCAGTGGTCGAAGACTAATCGTCGACAGTTTGGCACTTGTACAGCAAGACAGGACAGACTGCTGCGGGGAAAACTCGTCTTCCTGTCTTCAGGCTGATTTCTTTTCTACGCCGTAGAGGATTTTTCAACCCTTTTGAATACATTCGTGAAGATGCTTCACGCTAAATCTTGTTTAATAATTCCACCTTTTCTCACAGAATGCGGCTACCGTGTTCAATTTCTAAAAATAATGACTCCTGAATTGTTATAGTTAATGAATGTTGAAAAATATTTAAACGTCCCTATACCTTTCGCACGCATTGTATACGTTGTATCGGCTACACCTATTTAGGTGGCAGTTTGTACCGATGTCGGCAATTATTTAGACGACAATGTTCAAGCGGTTAGTTTGATCATTACAGATTCCCAATCGTCCTGGGTTCCAGTTCCCCCGCTGCAGTCCAACTTCCCAGTTCTTTGTAACCTTGGTCAACCTTTATTCGATCGCAGCCTAGTGCCTGAAAATTGATTATACCACGGTATATTCAATAGATAAATATGATCGTCATTGAAAGCTTCTTTGGTTTGGAACAAATTAATCTAAAAATAGGTGTCGTGTTTTAGGGAATAGTCCATATGGTTCTGCTCTGAATCGCTTGATCGGAGCCTACATACTCCGCCTACTAAATGGTCGTATATCCTGGGTTGTGCCGTCCAACTCATCACCACTCTCTTGTTTCTGTCTTATCCCAATTTCTTTGTGATTATCTCCCATCAGAAGCGTTTCTTTTGTACTTTATTAGTAACTCGGTGATTTGCCCAAACCCCTACCTATTCATATTGCAATGAAAACACAACTGAGCTGCGCCAATCCGATTGGGAATTGCCAGCGATATAAGATGGAATGAGAAAGTAAATGAATAAATAATTTCCTAAGACGAATCAGAGGGAGAGAAAGAACTATTTTCACACAAATATTAGGATGACAGGGAAACAGGTCGGGTTGGAGTGCGTGGGTGTTATTCAAAAGTATACTTTGTGGATAGACTTGGTGCGGGATTCGATATGTCCATTAATAAGTTCAACGGTTAATTCTCTGGAAGGAATGAGTGCTGCGTTGTAGAATTTCAAAGTTACATTTTCAATTACCGGGAAAGGATCAATGAAGAGGGATGACTTTCGAAAACAGCAGAATCGAATCTGTATTCACACCGTCCGCTAAATATGGCGAGCTTTGTTATATTTTTTCCTTTATGAATGACCTTGAAGTTCTTTGTTCTGTTGGCAATTAATTTAATGGTAGTTGTAGGTCGACTAAACGAATTTAGTCGATGGCGGACATTCGTTGTAGGAGTTGGTGGATGTGATTGCATTTATAGAAGCAATTTTAAATAGATGTACCATAAATGCGATGGAAATCTTTGTGATGACCGCCAGAGAGCACTGGGCAGCTGTTTCGTCCTGTTTGGGACCCGTCAGCAGTGCGTACTTTTTGTGTCCTTGTCAGGACTCCAATCGCGAACATTCGTGTCAGGCCTGAGCTACACGGTTGATGGTCATCACCCCGTTCCACTGGCTCAATCACTTTAAACGAGGAATGGTTGCATTAGCCCATTTGTTTCTTTCTTCCAAAGAGTGAAACACAGATCCAAGATCATCAATAGTGCTGGTACCTGTGAAAGAAACTTTTACTTATAAATTGTTCGCGAACTTGCATGGAAGTAAAACGAATAGAGACTGAGTCAATTACGAGACCGAACTACTCAAAACAACCGACACCAATCTGGTGTCCATTGATTTCTGTTAAAAACCAATTCCACTGAGTTGGTTTCACACATCGGATGCTGATTTAGCTTGATTCATCCACTGCAAGTCACCATTGAAACGGACCGGTTGGAGAGGAGGAAATTGCGATTCTAATTTAAGTTCAAATTAACCATAACTTGTCAAATACTGTTTGCCCTACAAATCATTGACGAATCGGGCACGGGTTGGAAAAATTTGCTCTGAATTACTACCTCACGAGATGAGGCTGACTCATATTAAATGAATAAATTAATACGGACTAACTATTAATATACTATCGATATGAAATTCGGATTCGTAATTCCTAAAACATATATATACAGTCAGAATTCCCCGTTTAGTACACTTCCAAAATCGATCCACACCTGGAAAATTTGTGATTCCAAAATCGTATTGAATTTGCATTATGAAAAATTGACACATTTGACAATCTGGTACACCTATTGAAATATTCCAGTACACTGTGGATTGGTGACTATTCCCCCCTAGCCCCCTACATCCAGTTTTCTTTTCCCGTGTACCGGTGGATAGAATCAAAGCTTCATTTTGCTGATCGGTCAAATTTTAACCAGATGACAATCCCATATTCTCTCAAATTACGGGGTCATCATCAGGGTTGCGCCGTTAAATCAGCGGAGTCAAAAGGAAGCTGGGGAATGTTGACTCTTGATTCGTTCCAAATAGTTCTGGTACTCGGCCAATCACCGATCGCACTACTTTTGCACATCGTTGATTCTGTCCGTTTTTGACTGACTCGGCTAGGTTCAATTTCTAGCAAAATGGTTGTACTCAACAGGGGTACTGCGTTGCAAATTCTCCCCGCTGGATTGTCTACCTTCATTTTCCAAACATGAGGTAGTTATGCGTTATTCAGACTTCATTCCCAGACACCGAAAGCCTCAGCATGGTCGGGGTGGGTGTCCAGGGTTGCGACTGGTCAACCTTCTCTTGCACTTCCCTAAATGCATCCATAAAACCAAGCGTCTCAAATAGCCGCTGCTAAGGAAGTCTTACTCACTGTCTTCTCGTGGCGGTGTTTTTCTACCAAAGTGAGAAAGCGAAAGACCAACACCCGGGGCTATAACCGGGTCAGGCCATCGAGATGTATTGGGCAACATGGACGTTTGACGCCGTCCGAAGGGCATATGATCCAATGATTTGGACTGCGGACTCTGAGCTCCAGCCTTCAGGTCTGAATTTCTAGCCAAAGGCTTCGGGTGGGGAGCCTGAGGTTATCCCCCTTCCTCGGGCAGAGCAACTGAGAAAGGACATGCCCGCACCACCTATAAACACATCCCACAGATTTATTTTTCAAATGTTGTGGCACATTTACCAATTCTATGTAACTGGTTTCGTGTTGAATGATGCTTCGACGCTAGTTATTCGGATGAATATATCCGGTTCAAAAAGCGGAATCCTCTGTATTCACAGGAAATCATTTTCCGAACACATTTCGTTACAAATTTCTGTTTGAATCAATCGTACTCATACGTCGGTTTTATCTTCTGGCTTCTCGCTTCATTTCAGCAAGCATAACCTAGAGAATGTTCCACCCTTGAACGGGTACGTTACTGAACTCGAGTAATATAGGTTGCAAACAGTCGTCTCAACCGCTTTAGGGACTATTGAAACTATCTCCACCCGGTTACAGCTCTGTATCGCTACGATATTGAGTTGCGTTGAGTTGCCAGAATTTTCTAATTTACATTTCTGGAATCTTCAGAATCTTCTATGGATTGTAATAGTCGAAAGCGATTGAATACCGCTGTCCTATCCCAATCGTTTTTGATCAGTTATGTAGATGCTGTACGCGGGATTAAAATAGACATAGCGATCACAAAATCCTGACTGATTGGTAGTTTGCCAAAACATGACAGTTCCTTCGAATATGATTGTTGTCACACACAAGTAACGTTGTGATCTTCTCAAGGAAAGCCCAGTTGTCGTCCAAACCTAATGATCACTGTTTTTCCCCACAGGAATTTGACAACCTGGTCATCCCTATTTTGTACCTACCTATAGAGATTTGTGTCCAAACAGATTTGTGGTATTTACGTACCGTCAATCTTTGTCTAATGCAACGGTCGTATGTTTTGTGCGTGTTTGGTTAACCCTACGTATACTTGCACTCGATTTTGGGTGGAAAAACCTTATCGTTCGGACATGGACTATTTAATTCTTGTTGTCTCCTGGTTGCGTGACCAGTTTTATCCCATCCATCTGCTTTGTGGTCCTGAGGATTGCAACATACGGAGAGACATGTCTCCTTCATTGAACCGCTCGATAATCAAAACAGTAATACGACATTATGACATAATAATGCCTAAAATCAATGATAATAATAATAATATCGATGTGCAACTGTAAGACCGATAGAATTAAATTTGGATTGAATCGGCAGCTGTACGCCTGAAGAACTGCACAACAGTGAATCACTCCGCCGTCGATATTGACGATAGATACATACCTGTTAGTGAGTGTTCCTCCAAAGGATTAGACTCACTCCGTTTAGGGCAGAGTTCTAGCGATTCTCTTTTTCAAAGATCCAACGGAAGTAAACTTATTTACAGTTGGTACGGTGATACCAATAAGATAGACGTTTGATGAAGTTATTTATATAACCGTTATCGTTGCAAATGCATTTAGAAATACTCCATTCGAGCGCGTCCCTCACTGAATGGCTGTCCATATGGTTTCACTCTGTCCTTTGTTGCATACACACACACACACACACACGACTTATTGCCTGATTCTTTCTGGGTAAGCAAACAATATATTTTGGTGCGTAATTCATCCATACCAACGGTTATTCTTAAATTTAGTTTGTCAAAATAGAGTAACCTTGTTCAGAGACGGACTCGGGTATCGGTAGAGATAATCAATAATGTATTCAATCAGTATTTGCCTCAGTGATCCATCTCGTTTTCTGTGTTATGATACTCAAAGACGGGTTCTCACAAATACGTATTATAAAGCACTGGTAAATCCATCCAGTCAGCTGATCTGTCGTCCGACTCATCAACACTCACACCGATCCCAGTTGAGTTATTATTAGTCAGTCCACGGACCCAGGCTTTCGTTGACGACTATCAACAGAGAACATTCTGTCCTCGAAATAATGGGGTTTACTCTTTCTACTGGTTATCATACAGTAGTGTTTAGCCATACATAATGAATGTATATGGAATGGTCAAATTGTTTGTGATCTGTCTTATTTTCTTTGTATGTGAAAACGTGACTTGCCAAAAAGCTGAACGCTAAATGTTTTCACTGAGATGAGAATCAGCTGTCGGCTCAGATACATTCGAATTCAGGTAGCCTAAGCGAGGATCCTAACAGCCGTTTTCCATTGCACTAATCTACGAATAGTTTTCACCCAGATACCTACAGTTATCTGCCTTCGCCATTGTGGTTGTCATGGCACTTACTTCCGACTCTGATAGCCTCTCAACGTGCACAAACCACTTGGCATGTCCGTCCGTCGGAGCTATCGCTACGTCAGACACTGGCGCGCGATTCGCGCCGTGAGTGGCGTGTGTGTGCGTGCGTGTGTGTACCGCTGCGAGCGGAGTGGTGTTTGTGAGAGATAACGACAAATAAACTCAGAATAATGTGTTTGCATGCGTGCCAGTGTGTGTCTATGCTAGATGTATGTCTATCTGTACACACAGACTAAATGGATCCTTGTGTTAAGTTAAACAAAACCAAATCGATGTTAGCGACTTTATTTCCGTTAACGGGACACTCGCCCGATTTGACGACAAGGGAGGGCGGTTGACTCAGATTCGACTTGCCTTATGCGATTAGCAAATTAGATCCGATTCGGTTACCCGTCTGAATGAATGCCCCACGGGAATTCGACGAGACCATCGCATATGTGGATCACCTTAATTCGAGGATTAGAGATATGTTTTGTGAGCTGGGAAAAAGGATTCTGCTTTGTCGTTAACTAGATGCCAATATCTATCTCAGGGGAGTTTGGTACTACAGACTACAGTTTCGGTACAAAGCTTAGCTCATATATACGACAAGCCTGAATCGAATACTTAAGTGTCACAAGTCGCGTCCAATGAATTTCGATTGGCAGATTTGAAGAAGTGTTAATATAATTCGACAGTGAAAAGATTACGATCCTCTCTGGGATTCGAGTCCGACACGTGGACACTGCTGACGGCTGTTGTAATGCATGGATAACGATACGACCGGACAAGCCTTGGACCGTGAGCCCAAGGGACACGCGATTGGACAAACTATGAGCAGAAACCCGAACAACCCAGAGAACACCATGATAACACCCAGATGCGGTACCCAACGCAATTTCCAAGAGAACCGGAAGAGCGCCTCGCGAGAGTTATACGATCCTCGAAACCCGACCGGAAGGAAGACGGAAGACAGACCTTCAGGCACGATTGTGTATTTCACTCGTTTATATTATCATTTTCGGGTACAGCCAACCGTGAAACATTATCGATGGTGTGGATTGAGGTTTTTCCGGGATGGAAATACCATTCTTCGGAAAATAGGAACAAAAATAGGGAAAAGAAATGAAAAATGAGCAATTCTTTGTCCACGGCTCTACTCAGCCTTGGTACAGCCTACAGTATGGTGCAATATGAGTTTGGCAGTGATCAGTGAATTTCGCTTCATTGTATTACGCTGTACAATGATAATGATGATGATGACGAGGCGTAGGTAGTGTTAATGTGTGGGCTCTAATATCACTGAACATCAGGGTTTTTTGGTAATTATACTACCTCATAACTTTAATTTATTGTGTAATGCGAAGTTCTTTAGCCTCTGATCTAGCATTATTATCATTGTTGTTATTTATTCATCGCATTATGTACTCTACTCTTTGCTCGGGTTACACAAGTTTTCGTTAACCGGTAGCCGGTTTTGATTTCGTATCTTCATTTTTTTTGACAAGCTTTCAGACAATCACACTCATTCGGTGAACAGTTGAAATGTCGAACTACATGGTTGTAACAACTTGAAGTGCAGAAAAACTACTTGAGGCCGGAAGATTGTTGTACAAGGGTGGTACTGAAAGCAAAACTATGACTCAGTTCTAACCTCAGACCTCAAGAATCAATACCAATGAAATTGACCCAGACCACATTTGACTGGCAGAACTGTTGGGTTTGTGCCCATGCCTCATTAATACGGGACCACAAGTAACCGACCAGTAATATGTGACTAAAACGCTGCTTCTACTTGTTTGGTTGACGAGATCGTTGCGTTAGGACTCTGGACGTTCTATATTCTTTTCAGTAATTAAGTGGTCTTCAAACGGGTTGGTTGTATTAACTATGTGCATTCAGAATTTGCAGTAGATTTAACAGTTGTTTTCTATTACACATGTTAATTTAATGAACAGCAGTCGGAGAAACCACATAGTCACAAGGACTCGTTGCTCAGTGATGGAAATCAGTAACCTAACCCCGCGACTTGGAGTGGCGAACCACATAAGGCCCCTCTAAGTTAGACGTGGTATTAAACCGGGCGACAGTTGGGCTGCCTACCACCAAAGTTGGGTGGCGAAGGTGGGGCTCGAACCACGGACCATAGGGTCCAAAGCGAGCCGACTGACACTGCACCACCACTACTCCTGCTGCGTATTCACAAGGAAGTAGGGACCCATTCTGGTAAGCAGCTAGAGGACAATGAAAACGTTGACTGGTATCTTTTCAGCACAAAAAGTACTAGTTGCTTTTGTGTCCCACCAATCACTGAGGTCAGTAATTCACTCCTGCTTATAACCTATGTGATAAGCCGCGGATAAACGACTCAGACGTAATTATACACCGAACAGCAAACGGCAATCGGAAATTTGGTCATGAATTATTCCGCATTCTACCAACAAAACGGACAGCTACGTGCTGCTTTGTCCAACGCGTATTACTCAATTGATCGATCGAAACCATGTGAACCACGATATTACGTAAATTCGGCTATTCACAGACAATGAAAACATGGAACTTGTCGAACAGCGATAGAGATGACAGTGGCATGGCTCAACCTGCCTCACTCACTTATTTTCCTGTTACCCAGCTAATACACATTCTCCATCCACTTTAGCTGGTAGCATCACACAGTCCAATAAACATTTGAAAAATACGTTCTATTAGGTGATTTGCTCATAATGGCCCGTGTTTAATGGATATCCGTCCCTACGTTAAAGCCTACAGGCATGCCGTTATGTAATGCTAGTTATAAACTCGACCATATCAACCGATCACGACTGAATCGCGTCACCGGCACACGCGCACACCCGCAGATGCGCCACGCGTGGCATATTCTCACCCCAGGTTGACAAATGGTTGAATATATGCAACCATTCTGAGGTCGGTTCACATTTCACGGGTAAACGAATACTGCCGATCCACCAGGGACCGTGTCCGATTGGTTCCATGTTCTCCTGTTTCACAATACACATACACACGCTACTCTGAGACTGATCTCTATCGCACCACGGAGTTTATTCTAGCTACTATGATTATTTAGAATCGAACTGCTTTTGTAGTAAACTTTCATTAAGCAGTGAATGGATTCCGCGTTCGAAACACATTAACTTGAAAAACGAAGGTCTATGCTAACCAAAAGCACCGCTTTTATTATAATTCCACAAGATGGTGCCTGATCGAGGAGGGTTGTTTATCATGAATAACGGTCAGCGTATCGTTAAATAGACATATATGGAACAAAATGTCTCATTTGGAACGAGTCTTCAGAAGTCCCACTCCCACACAGAATAGTTAAAGGAACGGTCCAATAGTAGATTCGCATTCTTGTAATTACGATACTGAACCGAGCAATTCGCTCCAACAAGTCTTGTTTTTTTTGACCGTCGAAAGAAACCGCTTATTGCATCCTTTTGCGAGCTACTCACAAATGTGAGTAGTACCTCACAACACTGGTTATCAAAAACCATATCACCCTGTCCCGAGTGCTGACAATCGCTCTTACAACAAAATAGAAATCACAAGGAGCTTTTATATTCGACCTACGACCACCAATCTCGGGACCAATGGTTCTTCACATGCTGACTAGCCATTAGACCTTGAGCCCATGGAATAAGTAATGAAGGGAACCATTTGAACAGCCTCGAGTAGGTAGCCTTGATCGATATCACGAGAGAGAAACAGGAGCAGCAACAACTGGCATTACTAAAACGTGCGTCCGTCGCGGAAGAATCTACCCCGGACCACAGAGAGCGGTGAATGAGGTCAATGAGAGACTTGTGCTAAATGACGAGCCCTGGGGGCATGAGGAAATAAGATCGACTGTAGTATATCCAATGCTTAATGTCACATACAGACCCCTTCCTTCACCTTCTGTTTTCACACCCATTAACCTTGCACCGTTGTGCAACGGTTTTCACTACTCTCTTTGAGCAACCCATTAGGTTAACCAATGCGGAAGGAGTAGATTGAAAATTTTAAGTGTGCACCATAAAGATTATTGTAACGTGATCTTTTTGGTACATGGTGTGAAAATAAATAATAAAAATGCATATACAGAAAGCAAGTTCATTTTGGTCTACGTACACATCGAGTAGATAAACGTGTGCCTCCGCTGAATACACTTAGCCGTATCTCTAACTATCAATACTTCCAACCAACAAGGCTGATACTAACGTTTTGAACAAGGGCTGTGATCAGGTTTTTTATGTCCTACCAGTTTAGCTTTAGATGATAAATTCGTCATGTAAGTGAAGCCTGAGCTGAAAAGCTATGAAGCACTGACAGCAGATTCGACCTGGTTTGGGTCTAATCAGCAGTGCGAATCCATCGACCCGGGCTCGATCCCCTGTTGGGTCGATTGATTCGCACTGCTGATTAGATCCAATCAGGTCGAAACACTGCTTTATTCCACTGATTGCCTGCTACGGCAAGCTTCTCATGATCAGGATGCATACCTGGTAAGTTCCGAGGTAGTTAACTGCGCTAAACTGTTTCTCAAATTCATACATGCTTAACAAACTGAAAGAATTAACTGATCGATTCACGGGGTAGCTTTTTAGTGATACCACTGAAGCATTATTTGACTGTACATGCAGCTTGGTCAAACCAAGACAAACAGAAACACTGAAGCTGTACGAGATGTTGGCGTTACTGGCACATCGGTTGAAACTTTTCCTATCAACATGTGGTGCAGTATGCAATACCCACACCTTATTTTTTAACCAAGCTTCACAAGGTCAACATTTGTGGAGAATAATTTTTTCAACATCCGTTGACTTCGGAATATTCCGATACTTTTCGATCTGATTCACCTACTGCGGTGTGACTTACGTTTGTGCGTCGAGGCTAAAGGATCACGGATCATGGCTGAAGTATTGCGGGTTTTGGCTAAAGCTTGATGTGAAAAGGTGTAGAACCAGCTTATTGATTCTGCGCTTAAAGGCAAGCATGTTGCACGTTAGAGGGGCGACTGAAAGGGTAAGAGTGTTCCAGTGTTGTGCTGTTCTTGGGAAAAAAAGATGGCTAAAGTTAGAAATGCGACACCTGGAGATAGTCACTTGAAATGGGTGACCAGCCGCTTGTGTGCAGGATCTACGAGGAAGAACACGCAGGAGGGGGACAGACGCGGCGAGTTCAGTAGAGCGAAATCCAAAGTAGTATCGATGAAATCAAGATAGAGAAGCGATTTCCCAACGGTGAGCAGCAGCTACATAGTACACGTTAGGAACGGGTCATTGCTGAAGCGAATGCCTATACGTTGAATCCGATCAAGAAGCGAAAGAGATGTGGACAAACCTCCACACCATATACATGACTATAATATCCCAATGTAAGATGGATCTGACCTTTGTAAAGCCAGAGGAGTGGAATGGGGATGAAAAAACTTCGGTCGTGGAAGAGGAAGAGGATGCATACCCTGATGCATTTATCACCGTCTTGGGGCCAAAAGCGACCATCGGACAAGGGATGGAAACAAAATCGGCAGAGAGTATCTCAGGGTTACGACAGTGTCCGACAATTCAGATGCGCTACTGCCGTCACACATCCTTTTTTACTCCTTAGAGAGTAATCGGTCGCTGTCTGTTTTGATCAGTATTGTCCAAAATCCTAATCACTACATTGTCTAGTGAATGATAAGTGGTTTGCTTTTCTCTTGGTCCAAATCACGAGTCTACCATAGTGGTGGTGGTGCAGTGGTTCAGTCACTGTCACCGGCGTGCTTTGGACCTTATGGTCCGAGGTTCGAGCCCCGCCATCCGACTTTGGTGGTAGGCAGCTCTGCTGTCGTCCGGTTCAATACTACACCTAACCTATATGTGGTTCCCCACTCCAGGTCCTGGGGCTTATGTTTCCTGTTTCCACCACTGAGCAGCAAGTCCTCGAGACTATGGGGTTCGCCTCCTCTGCTGTTCATAAAAAGTATTTTAATCAGTGCAACTCCGCATGTCAGGTTACTGGTTATCCCTGGTATTATTCAGGATACCAGAAGACAAATAACAAAAGTACCATTAGAATAACTGCTAATCAGTAATGCTCAATTACTTTCCTAATTCATTTTGTACCCATCACCTGAGTGTATAATGTCGTATTCTTGGTGAGGGCGTAGCTAGACATGGGGTATGGAATGCAACCTCGATTTGAGAAAACCAAATAATTCACGAGGAGTGGACCTCACTTCTAAAACGTCAGCATCTTACGGGAAAAGGATGATCGTTCTTGTGAGGTAATCGGAAATTAATACCCACTCTAGCTAGCCCCTCGAATTGTTTCATATTTTCATATTTCATATTTAAGTTCTCCAACTTATCACTTTATAAAATTATAATCGGTTAACCATAGTTCATTTGTCGTTTGTTTATCATCTGTTCGGTTAGTTTGAATTGAAACCATATATCGTATTCAACTTTCAAACTGCTTTTCAATCGACTGAAAGTGGGGGATCATTCGTTCGTATCGTGAGAGGAACAAAGAGCACACTTCTTTTGTTTGGGGTGATTGATGCAAGTGGAGAGTTTGTCAGCTGAAAACTGTGCTAGCGGATTTTTCTGCGACCCGTTTGACAGACAAAATGACATTCATTTCACCACCATCACCATTACACTACCGTATTCCTGTACATTGTGTGTCCGTTTTTGTTTTAGCTCAGACCCACGGTTGCATCCGGGTTGAAAGAAAAAAGTTGATTTTTATTATTCCGATGTTAACTAACCTTCTGTTCGTTGAGACTAACTATGGTGAACGGAAAGGAAAACGGACAGAGATCAATGCTTGTTTTGGACACAACAGAATGATGAGCATGGAACGGGCGAGACATAGAGTGTTATCTTTGTCTAGTATGGAACAGATCCCAGAGCTATGTAACCGGTATAAAAAGCTAGTCCTGAGTAGGGACAG
>UZAN01042323.1:33748-49373 GCA_900618425.1 Echinostoma caproni
AAGGAATCCGATGGCACAGTGAATCACGATCAGCACCGCCGTCTCGATAATGGACTGAACATTTCAAGGCTCAGTTCAACTGGCCCCCATCGACATCAGAATTATCACCCTCCACCGCGACTGCGCAAATTTTGTCAATCCATCCCAGTCCTTCATCTGAAATGGAGGTTTCCCGGTAGATAAGCTTTCTCAAAAGGCATAACGTTTGCGGCCCCGACCGGCTCTCCACATTCGATTGTAAGCATGAAGGACTAGCCTTGGTTTTGGAGTTAACAAAACTCCTGGGTTCAGTATGGGAAAAGGAACAGGTTCCAACTGAATGGTGTGAATCGGTAATCATACCGATTTACAAGAAGGGCGAAAGGTCCTCTGGTGAAAACCGCAGAGGAATTACTTTAATCAACATTGCCTCTAAACTTCTCGGCGGGATCATACTCAGTCGATTGTCTACCGTCCGTGAAGAGTGCACACGTGAGAACCAGGCTCGTTTTAGACCTGGTCGAGGTCGTATCGACCACATCTTTACTCTTCGTCAAATCGTAGAACACAGACACTTTTCGTAGACCCACCATTTCCATCTTCCTCGACCTGAAAGCGGTTTTCGAATCAGTCGACCGCTCTAAACTCTGGCGCTGTCTTTCCTTGAAGGGTGTGCCGAAAAAGTTTATTGCAATATTACAACCCTTCTATAATACTAGCCGAGACCGAGCTTACGGCACTTTTTCACCCGAGTTCACCACGGAAAGTGGCGTTAGATAAGGTTGTTCTCTCTCCCCATTGTTATAGATATAATTATGGAAATAGCCCTATCCTCGTGCGAAGATATTGGCATGAATTTACTCCCAGGTGGCAGGCTGTTTGATCGAGAGTATGCAGACGAAATTGTGCTACTAAGTGAAGATCCAGGTAAGTTACAAGCTTTTCTGGATAGTTTGAGTGCTAGTGTAGCAATGTTCGGCATGCGTTTTGCACGTCTAAAGTGTAAAATGTTACTACAAGACTGGATTGGCCCAGCACCCAGCCTCACTCTAACTGGGGAAGTAATAGAGCAGGTGGATAAGTTTTGTTATCTGGGTAGCTACATCTCACCTGGCGGACGTATCACGGATGAAGTGTCAGCTCGCATCCAGAAGGCTCTATGGCATTTTCCAACTTGAGACATCTGTGGCGCTGCCGTGACATCCGGTTGTCTGTGAAGGGCCAAGTGTATGCCGCCGCAGATTGCTCATTTCTGCTATACGGTGCAGAAACGTGGCCATTACGGGAACAGGATAAAAGAAATAGACTGTCGGTGTTTGAACACCGCTGTCTATGCAGCGTTGCACGAATCTGATGGGACAGCTGGACGAGCAATGCTGAGATCAGGCGAAAAGTTTCAGGCAACCGCAGTCGCCCACTGGAGTAAGTGGTTCCCCTCCATAGATTACGTTGTTTGTGGCATGTTCCTACGCGTGTCACCAAGTCGGTTACTACGGCGAGCGATGTTTATCGAGTCAGGTAGTGGGTGGAATAAATCCCAGGGTGGTGAAGCCATGATCTAGCATGAGGGTATGAAAACCCTAACGAGGGTTGTGTGTCACATAGGTCCCGTTAGGCTCTCTGAATGGTGACCTCGGGATGGTCGTACTCGACGGTTGGAGACACGGAGTGATGTGACTGGGTGTCGTAATCAGTGGCGTTCGTGCATCTCAATTTTCTTACAATCTTAGTCCCCTGAACATTTTAATTTTCTCTTCGTTTCTACTTTCAACCTTTCCTGTCTTTCCCCTAATGTTCATTCAAATGGGCAGCGGAATGGTAGCAACCAAACCGACACACGATGGTGCATGGGCAATGGTTGTACTACCCCTTTTTTGCATTTGACTTCCTTTTATTGAATATACAACGATACAATTTTTCAGGAAGGGGAAGTGGTTAATCAAAGGGCTGCCATACGATACACAAATCAGGAAAGTCAGGCGGTGGTGGTGGGATTCGAACACTCGTCCTCCGGGGTGATAATTGGTGACGTTACCATCGGGCCACCACCGCCCCAAAGAAAGGGATGATCCGATGACCTTCCCNGCTCGATTAGGGATCGTCGCAGTCTTCAACCCGCCAGAGTGCCAGGGCGAGCCTCCACCTGGGGCCAGGGCGTCCGTGATCACCCTGGTGCCGGCTCCTGAACTGAAAATAGTTTTATGGGCCGAATTCTCCTTCCGCTTCTTTTCGCTCTAGTCCTCTGCCTTAACATTTGACTTACCATCTGATAAGTTGCTCCGACTAGGCGGACCAACTGTCCCCGTCGTGAATCGGACCCTACTGACCAGGTTTCAATGCCCGTCACGGTCATCCAACTTTTATGGTGTCAGCTTTGCTGTCATCCGTTTCAATTCCTCGGCGAACCTAGTGGGGCTTTATATTGTTCGCCACTCTAAGTCTCAGGGCTTAGGTTACCGGTTTCTTTCACTGAACACCAGGTCCTCATGCTTATTCGGCTCACCCCGTCGGCTATTAATCACGCAAAATATGTATAACAAGAAAAAAGACTGAGAATACAATTTTTTAATATTTTTTTGCTCAGGTTGAAACACCTCACGCATCTGATTCGAAAACAAAGCAACCTTCATACACTTTTCTATTCCAATTATTGCTTACTCGAGTCATTTGTTATCTCAGTTCCACGAAATCCGAAGTGATCATAGTTCAATTTTTCAAGCAGCAACAAACAGATAAACATAAACTTCTCGGAACACAGTCCCCCAGGTATGGTTTTCCCTACCCTGAATTGGTAAAGTTGTTGCAATACCACTGTCCGATCAAAACAATATCATTCATTGTATTCTGTGTGACTAACCGGAAAGCTATCGATATTTTCGATGTTCCAAAAGACGAACAATGCGTGCGAGACTGCGTTCAAGTTTCGAACCGTGTGAATACTGTTCCTGATCAGGTTTTCAGTCCCGTTCGCTTATTAAACTAACACCTCACCAACTGAACCATATTCAGCACTGCGTATGAATGCCTTCTCATTATATCGGATACGGTCCTAGTTAACCCCCTCCTCGAGGACGGAAGATCTCCTGACTGGTCTTCTCGTTTTGGTTGTTATTGGTCGATTACGTCACGTCACTACATCGTTTCGGAAAGCGACGGATATAAGTTGGCAAATGATCTGAATGACCACAAAGAGTAACTGAAACTTTCATGTCACTTAACATCAGAGTTGATTTACAAAAGGTCTGGTGGCCCACTAGCTAGAATCAATAAAAAATCAGCGAATCAAATCGACAGTTGTGATGTGATTACACAATCTCAATTCATTCCGTGCGTTTTACTTGGATGAAATACTAGTTTTGGTAGTGGACGGAGTCGGTTGTATTCCATCTGCCTAGAAAATCTGCATTCAGTCAATCTAATATTTTTCCTCTGCACTTTGCATGCATATTACCAGTCTGGCAATGATTGGTAAAGTTTTCTACATTGCTCCCCTTTCTAGGGTGATGGCATTCCTATTTAATTCCGATAAAGTACCAGACGTTCTATCGCCCACGTTATTATTACCCACTGAAACCAAACTGCTCATACAGCCTTTGAATCGAACGCTTTGCGAATTCATTACCGGCACTAATCCGACTCCCGCAAACGTGAGGTGGAGCAGAACATTGAGAACACTGACTCATTTTCGTTGAATGTTTATTCCAGCCACCGACATACGATTGACTGTCGGTCGCTGTCATTTATGGTAAGCTATATAAGTATGTAGACAGCTCCGAACCACCCGATGCGAGCCCACCTCTTCTGGGATCTTTATCCGGCTAGACACGATTTGACCTCCGTGTTCGAGGTCAGTTGTTGTTTTCTGTACTGTTGTCATGTCTCTAATGTCTTGGCAGTCTTTCAAATAGCGTTTGTTTCAACCGCTTATGCATCACGCATTAGCTCTACCAGCTATCGGTGGGAAACCAACGCTTATCTGTCTTCTTGTCGTTCATCTCATCTGACGTTTTTTCCCTGACCTCGTCTGTGTCTGTATGTCTGCCCGCCCCACAGGTTGTCTGGCTCTAACCGCATGCATTCTTTACCCGGTGGGGTGGACCGAAAACGCCGAAGTCAAACAAGCCTGTGGCGAAGATGCGAACAGTTTTCATTTGGGTAAGTGGTCAACCAAATTCCCATTCCCGCACAAACTGGTTTATTTTTGTTTGTTTGTGTCACTTTGTCCGATTGAACGCGGTCAATTTGAGTGCGTGAGCTACAAGACAGGGGACTGCAAAGTAATGACCATTCTGAACATTTGTCATACAACCGAACTATTTATGCTTCAAGGTGATGGGCTACTGTTATTCCGGCTTCTGCAAACCCCATAAACTTGGCCGTATACTGACGGCCACGAGCACAGTTGGTCCCAGGTTTTAGCGAACCAGACTATCCTAAGGTTCATTCATGAAACTATTTCACCGAAAAATTTTCGGTTATATTTAATTCCAGACTGCAACAACCATAAACACGAACACGGTTCTTTCTGATAAATAAATCTTTTCAATGCGAACAGTTATTTTGTACCCGGCAGTCGCGTTTTCACCTCTCCTCTGTTCTCCGTCCCCTGTACTTTGATGTTCCCGATCGATTCACGCTTCAGAACGTGTTGGACCGAGCAACCCTTTGTGTGTGTATCCGTTTTCCTCCGTGTTTGCAAATCCATTAATCCGAACAGTTTTGGTTACTAATCTACAATCGTGTTTGTTTTCCCATCTGGACGAATAGGACTAACGCGCTAATAGAATTATATTCTTATCTCCTATCTCATCAACCCACCCTCTGCTTGGTGGGTTTTATACTTCATCCTCCCTCTGCTGAAGTGAAATCGATCGGTCAAACAAAGTCATATGTATAACAACTCTGACGGAAGGTTGCTCTCGTCTTTAATCAACAAACCACTCAGTTCTCCTGTTGTACACTTCGTTGGCCCTCGAATCAGCCTATGCTGGCAAAATATAATCAGTCAATGTCAAAGAAGATAGTTAATTGATTTTCAAACCAGTGACACATTTGGGAATGTGGCGGTCTTGAAAAGAGATAATTCACTGAAAATATCGGTGAGGTTTGCTAGTGTTTATCCCTGATGTTCAAAAAATGTTAAGATTGAAGTGTTATAAATTTTATCAAATTATGCTTCAATGAAAGCGTTTTGCTATCTGTTGAACTATATTACAGTTTTAAATAGCAGGTAGCGGTATCTTGTTTCTAAATTTTGACTCCTTTCAGTTAAGGAACTTTCGGGGTGTGCGCGTGAAGGGTGGCACCGGTAAAACGTTACGGATAACAGCGGTTTGAAGGTAGTGTGTTTAATTCCGCTCATCTCCAAAAAGCCTTTGATTGTACTCCGTACCCGTCATGACAATAGGTTGCACTGATCAACCTGGCCACGAAACGTCTGCGAACAACACTTTCAGTTTGGAAGACATACTAACAGTAATATCCCGAGTTACAGTTATTCCGCAGTATTTCCAACACATAATGTATGTGATTTCTGGCGATCTGAATCACATATGGTAACTTTGCTTCCCCTATCCGAATTTTGACTAGTGAATCTCCCACATGAATGCGTGAATCTGGAATCCCTGAGTTCAGTTCAACGCGCTCATGCTCCCTACCAATCAACTCTCTCCGGTTGTTCGTCACTACTAGACCGACTGAGTGAAATCGTACAACAACATACCCGCACCCACGCAATCACGTGCTTTACGAGGTTTTCACTTGATGGAATTTTTTAACTCCATGATATTTTTTGAACATTCAAGAACGAGAGGATCCAACGCAATGTCATCTTTCTTGCCCCAAGAACGCTCGAAACCGATGCTTTAAACTGCATCAATTGCTCTTCGTCACATGGTCCAATTTTCTTGACGGCTCACATGAAGCAATTAGAACAAACTGATCCGCGCAACGGTTTTCGTAGTGCTTACCAACTTCGGTTACCCTTTAATAACCACGGTACCATTATTTATTAGATTTCATACGTGTACGGATGTAAGTCATGTAGTCATGCTGCCTTATGCCCCACTCGGGGATGGATGGGTGGTTGTATCCAAAGCATTAGGCTCAGTGTGACAGTTGACCACGAAATGAACTGTGAAGCGAGAAGGCCGATTTTAATCCCATGAAGATACTTCAGTTCAGATAATGGAAAGCTACCATGGTCGACTAATCACACTGGTTTGCTTTACGTCTATAGTGCAGCCTGAGGTGTGACAGATCTCACTAAATAAGGAGTGTCAGACTGCTGGTAAGCAAGCCGTATTAGCTTTTGCTTTGTCCGTGTTCCTAAACTGGATAGACATTGACCTATTGCGGGATTGGGTAGGCGAGTGCAGTCTGACGAGTATTCGGTTACGATAAACTTCACCGAATCAGTGTATGGGATTTCACCGGGGCGTGAAATTGTCTTCATGAAGATGTCCTTGAGACGTATGGTGGGGAAAAATACACGGAAACAGTGCAGAAAGTAGTGTAAATCTGAAGCATGTACGAGGTAAGTGAGGACAGATAGCCAGCCAGATACGTAGACGTCTGTGATGAGAGCTCAAATCATGCCGCAGCTCATTCGCATCGAACGGCACGTAACTGATCGGTCTCGCTATCGACCTCGCCAGTATTGATCGGCCTGATGTTTATTATTGATCTGTATTTCATCCGTCAATCCTGTGAATCGTTTGGACACAATTGCAGTCATTTCAGTGATTTGTGTTCTTTCTGAACCAGATGTAACAAGGTATTAATCTTGATATAGAACAAAATTGTCGTATTCTCCTAAAGTTTTGTCCATAACGGAAAGACCACATTACGAAAAGCAGATACATCTACCTATACCAATACACAATTCTAGCACCGGTGTTCCCATTCCAAGAAGCGTTCACCATTGGCACATGGGAATAGGATATCCTCACGAGACTCCGAGGCATCGATGGAATACCGGGTTTTGACGATTTCAAGCACTGAAGAATACTAAGCTGTAACTAACTGTTCATCTACCCAAGAATCCCCTCTAATATCACTGAAATATTAAACCGTAAAATCCTCCGTAGTGGTGGTCAGCTCGCGAATGTGGAAACGAAAACACTACATGAGATAATATGTATGATTCCGTGCATCGCTCCACAATCTACGAGAAGAAGGATCACTTTGAGAAATTAAGTGCGATTTACCAGAAAACTATTCTTTGATCAATATTGCCTGCCAAAATGTTATTGTAGCTAATGACCGAGAACTCAGTCCAGGTAGGTGCTTATCCAAAGTTTTCTCTAGTCAGAATTCTGAACTACCCAGCTGCTTGATGGGTGGAAACCACGCTATTTGCCACCCGGTCTCTAGTCAATCTGTGAAGTCAAACAAACTTTTCAGATACTCAGTGCGAATTAGCAATGCACTTTTCTGAACCATGATAAATTGTGACATGTTTTCTTGATGATAAAGATTATCAGCGCGTCAAGCCTGGTGGAAATATATGCCGAATTTCGAGAACCAAATATGGAGGGAAAAGTTTCATCCTATCTGGCAACAAACATGCAAAACTCATCATTCTTGAAACAGTAAGATGATTTTCACAACGATGAACGAAACAGGAAGATGAGTATTGAACAGTCGTGAGTTCAATGCGTGGCGAACAATGAANTGTCGAAAAAAGCACCTCGAATGGGCGACGCAGTCACAGTCACTCGTTCAGTGCCCTCGATGAAAACCGTTCACTATTCCTGTCATAGGAAATACTTCCCCGTTGTCACAGTACCCGACCCGGCCTACGATGTTGATTGATTGGTACAGCAAATCTGCCCTCGTACTCCTGTCTATAGGATTTCTTGACTCTGGTTTGTTCGTCTATCATCAACAACAGAAGACATATGTTGATGATGATATGGATGATGTTGATGAAGTGGATAAAGGGAAAAGAATTTTCGTCTATCAATTCTAGCTGCAACGCTACTTCATGGACCCACACACGATCTCAAACGATGTTGTTCCATACTAGGGACGCCAGTGTATCGTCAACTCAAGATACACTTCTCGATGCTAGCCGATCGTCTAAGGAGTCTTTACACCATACGTGGTCCATACTTAACTCAGTATATGTTCCACGCAGAGAGAGACGCGTTTATGGTTCAAAGCCAACGAGATTACATATCGGTCTCTCCGCAGATATCTAAATGAGCGATATGGCTGGGTGTCGTAAACAGCGGCGTTCGTGCATCTCAATTTCTTTGCAACCTTAGACCACTGAACCTCTCCATTTTCTTTTCAACTCCACTTTCAACTTTCTTCTCCTATTATTCATCCAAATGGGCAGCCAAAAGACAGCAACCAAAACGGGCGCTCGAATACGCGTGGTTAATGGTTCTTCAAACTGAAACTGAAGTGTCTTTTGTTGTACATGCCCGTCTATCTATCGCAGAACACCGACCACTACTAGAGCTACGGGGACATATACCGCATCGTCCTATCCACTCAGAATGTAAAGGTGTTGACTGGTCAAATGTCGTGGATTTCTAAACAGCCGTTTTCCAGGCTCTCCACATGCCGATGAGCCAACAAGTGTGGTTTCATATTTATCCTGGAACGAAAAGACGCAGAAATCAAATGCCCACTTGTTCCCACATGTAAATGTAGGTCAATTGAGTGGTGTTTATCAAAAATCTGTTTCTCTGCTTCCATCTCGTGATTTTTCTCTAGCCCTGGGAATACGGATTTTGGCGTAATGGATCAGGATTATCATTTTCGCTTGAAAAACAGTACAGCTCACGCGACTCGATAAGACATCCCAGCTCCGCGTTAATTCGTTCACAAAAGTTGTCCCTTACATATCAGCAGCAGCAACAGCACCACCACGAACACCATAAAGGAATCTCACGCGGTTGTCTCGTCGCACGCGATCCCATGCGGTATATCACGTTTCTCCAACTTTACAGGGAGCATGACAGTGATAGTGATACTAATGTACCCTCACGAACCGCAAGGCGTGTACTGCCTGTCAACTTGGACGATTCAACTTCCAGTTATTCGAATGCTCTTCGACGGAGGAAACCCCGAGGGAAAAAAGGGTCAGCTGTTTTGTCATCCTCCCCCTCCCCCCTATCCACGCGGAGCTTCAGCTTTGGTTATTGCAAAATACCCCTGCACAAATCTCAGCTTATGCTTACGCCTTTGATGAAAATGACTTGCTCGCCTCGTTTCTTTTGTACTGATTCTACACACTACTGCTTTGGTGTCCAATTAGCGGTTGTCAACTTCGGAACTGATCTTAATAATCCGAATTATTCGCGTTCCATAGGTGGTCAATTTTCCCGTTTGACAGTGTTATCCTTTAAGAATGAGATTTATGGGTGACGTGTAACCTATCTTCATCTGGTCTGTCTACTAATTTCGATTTTCTGACATTCCCACTTGATTGGCTTTGACAACAAACAGCTTCGCTGCTGTTCGATTCATTATCGCCTATGTTCTGCCGGGATCTGTTGTGAGTGTCCCTTCCGCCTACCATTTTTCAGAACAAAATATCCCAGTGTCAACGGAATTCCATTCCCCCCCCCTTCTTTCCCTCTCGCCATCATCACTCACACAATAGTTTCTCGAGCTTACCACTTTTTAAACAGCACAAACTATGGGTTATGATCAGCATAACCAATAACTCGGTAATTCAGTTCCTGTTCGCAGTGAAGCTGTCAGCTTAACTTCTCATTTAATCGATTTTGGAAGCCATTAGCGCATACAACTCGTGTATGAAACAAACGACTCTTGTAGTTGATGGAAGCCGGGAGTTTTAAATTGAGCATGTGTGTGCGCGCGCGCGCGTTGGTACAAGCATCTTCATCTAGCACTGCCCAACTTTTGATGTTTTTCTCGTCTTTCTCTCTCTCTCTCTCTGTCTGGTCAACCGATCTGTACATATTTGTATGACTGATCACTCGTATCTGCCGTTCTTTTGCAAAATTTTCCCGTCATTTTTATTTCCTCACAAACAGACAGGAAGAGGGAACTGAAAGAAAATCACACTTTCCCTATTGAAAAACTAACCCATTTTGCGCCAGCGAGAGAAGAGAGAAATGAGAGCGCAGTGTTTGTCGTCATTGCCCATCGTTGCTTGGTGTCCGTTGCTTTACCTGCCTTTCCACGTGCAACAAAAAATCCCGGCCTCAAAGAATCTCAAACGGATTTCCTCTAGGCGAACACACACAAACCCCACATATCTCAATCTGGTGATCTATTCGACCAGTTAATTAATCAAATCTCAATTGAAATCACATTTTGACAGACCAGAAATCATGTCGATTTCTCCTCGGCCGGAAAGCATCTCGTTCTGTCGAACATGCCACGCTCGATTCCCTCAGTACGGACAGGCTTGTTCGTTTTTATGGCCGTTATCACATAGGATTATGTGTGTCCGTCTACCCGAACCATCAATCCTCCAGACCCGATTTTTGTGTTGTGTTCTTTTCGATGCTCACTGCAGTTTTATCGTTGTCTATCTGTGGTAGAACTTGGGTGGTACACATGTTCGGTGTTGCATTGAACGAAATACTTCACCACTGAATGCTATACTTAACGAGAAAATGAATAAAAAAGAAATTATAACCGGTTGCTATAACAATGTCTATAGTCATTGGAGAATCTTCGTAAGCCTGGCGCTTACAGACGCTTGCTTGACCGAACACCTCTCTGAAAAAGTATTGACAGACCGATGGCACTCCTGTGCCAACGATTTGGTTACGTGGACTCAAGAATAGTGTGACTGTTTTGCATTGTACAATTGAAGACGGAGAGTATAATAAGGAACTGATGCTAAATTTATTCACAGAAAATATCAAATATAACACCATATGAGTAACATATCGATTGTTGATGAGAAGCGTACTTTCAGCGGAAAATAAAACCCTACTGGCTATTTCAAATGAACGCATTATTTTCAAAACTCTCTCTAAGTTGAAGGAAGATACTACTGACAGGGGATCAATATTCGTTGGGGGTGCTTTACGTTCAAAGACAGTGCTCTAGATCATGCGGTCTGGAAGTGTATGTACACAGGGTGACCCGGATAGTTCATTGGATTAGCGCGCCGTGCTCGAGTTCGAATTTCCCTGGATTTGGTGAATTTGTGGCGTTGTGGCTGCTGCTACTGATGATGAGTGAAACGGCTGTACCGTGCTTTCGAGTGTCGAAAGATTAGTCCATAGTGGGATTGATTACAAACTGATCCACAAATCAGAACCTATCTGGAGATGATGAACATACCAATCAAACTACCATTACTCAAAAAGAGGAAAATCAATTGACACAGATCGAGCAAGCAGCATTAATATTATCATATGTTTATTTGTGGTATGGTGGGACGAGTTCCTTAACGACCGGACGAAATGTGCACCAGTGATGAGCTGTAACAAGAGTGAAACTCAGGTCTAATGCTTCCGAGTTTATGGTTGACTGAAAGAACCGAGGATTGTGCGTGACGGTGAATTTTGAAGGATCGTCAGTCTAGATCGATATTACCAATAAATCGAAGACCATATCAAAGAGGAAGATAGATTCCACTTGCGGACGTTGACCTGTGAAATCCCTAACCCCTTCCCCGCCCACCAACTGGCCCGATTCGATGTTTCCGAGTGCAGCCATTCAGCGCCCGCGCTGATGACCAACGCTTACTGCTTTGTGACGAGTGTCGAAAGATTAGTCCATGGTAGGATTGATTACAAACTGATCCACAAATCAGTACCGATCTGGTGATCTTCAACAAATAAAACACCCGACTCAATCAAACAGTCGTTTCACTTTTATTGCTTGATGTGATACATGACAACACGAGCAAGGAAGGGATCATCATGACATGGATATACGCACATACTGGTCTTTGTTTTGTTGTTAGTAAAACGCCGAAAACTATCACTCAATCGCCTTAATGTTTTAGACACGAGTTTCACTTGAAATACTTGCTATCAACAATGGTTAAAGGCATCAGTGGCCAATTTTTCAACTTATTCAAGTAGCTGGATATTTCGGAACTTATGGTGCTCCAATAACAGTGTCGCCGTATTATTATTCTTCAAAGATACTTTGTATTTTCCTTTGATTTATTCCTCAGGCTCAAATATTCCATGATTATGATAAAACAAATACCGCCTGTTATCATTGGTATCCTAAATGACCCACTGATTCTGCCATCTATTCTGACCCCCTTTCCTTCCTTCACTCAGGTCGATGCCACATTGGTTGGGCTTATGTTCTGACGTGTTCCGGTGGCTTGCTTAGTGTGTTCGCAGCCACATTGCCCATTATTTTCCCGAAGCACATCAAACAGTCATCCACCAACGGATTCCGCTCTTTCACGGACAGTGGTCAACGCGCAGACGAATCTGACGAACATGCGAGCAAGCTGACATCGAATGCCAAATCTCGTCCGGCGGATTGTTGCGGTCCTTGTCATGCATCAAGTCCGTCAGACTCCCTCTCTCATATTGGTTCGACTCCGGTGGGAAGCGTGGCCGCTTTTGTGCAACGCGGTGTCCCTTCTCCCGTTCACTCTGCAGCCATGTCACAACGTAACAGTCGCATTGGACTGCCTCTGAGTCCGCAACAACAACAACAGTTAGACAGTTTATTGTATTTGCCTGTGAGTTCCGCATCAGCTTGTGTGGTTGATGCATCGAGCACTTGTGGTTCCTCATCCTCACCAGCCCCTGGTTCGTGTTCTACCGATGCACCCTGTTCCGGCAAAGCACTAATTGCACAGGCAATCTCGCATAGCTCTCTGCACAATCTAGCTCCAACCTCACGACAAATGCTGCGGTCCGGTTATACACATCATCCCCTGCTAACCTCCTACGCCCCACAGCGTTACAGTACAGGTGCTATTCTTAGTCATCTGTATCCACTGACAACACATCAACGTATCACACCGTCTCTCAATGCGGATCCGCTCATCTATGTGGCTGAGGAGGAAGAGTGTGATCATGATCATGGGACCCTGAGCAGTCGCATTCCCGATGTGGCACACGTTATCGAGGTGAGTCACACGTGATGTTACCATAATTTCATTATCTCTCCTTTGCGCTTTGAATCACACTGTTTGATCGTGATAAGTGTGCTAGTCGAATTGGTGGTGGGATTCGAGCACACGTCCTCCGGGTTGATAATTCGATAACGTTCCGACTGAGCCACCACCACTCATCTTGTAGCCAATAAGCAACACATGTCATTCCCCTTATCCTCTCAATGTGGACATTTTTTCCAGTTGACGAAAGTGGACACACTAGTTTTGAATAGCTGCACGTGAAAAGGTTGTACAATTATACAATACGGTGCAAAGCGGTCAGGAAGTTGAAGAAATGGTGGTCTGGAAAGTGTACTTTCTGGAACAACCTCGTGAGATTTTGTTCCGGACCACAGGTTAAAAGAGAGGGAGAGAGAACACCACGGAACTGTAAAAACTCCAGATTGAACTATGTAAGAGTGCGTGAATTTATCTCAGATGTCAGATGTGGATATGGATCACCATTTTGTGTGGGATATAAAGCGTTATACGGAATGGAGTCACACAGATAATCGTCAGCTGAAACATTTTGGCTGACATTGATGCCAACCAGTGCTTCAAACGAAGCACGTCTAGCCAAATCGAAATCCACAAACAAACTAGGCTGAAAGAGAACAGTGGATAACAGTTAAGAAATTACATCCAAGGAAGCCTCAAATGTCATAGGTTTGAAATATAATAACTTAGCTTTGTGAATTAAATAATACTTATATGTTCAGAATAGTTTCATTACAGATAGGCAGAAGGAAAATACCTAATATCTTTTCAAACAGATGTGACCTGCAAGGAATTTGTAATATGCGAATTCGAACATAGACGACAGTCAGGTTAGCGTCGACATGTGGAACTGATATCGATCGGGCAGTGATATAATCACGCATTCAATTAAACAGATGAAGCGAAACTATAAATTCCGGTAGGGCTTGGACAATACATATACTTACTTATTGAATTAAAACTGCTTTTATAATGAAAAAGCTACTTTGCTCAGTAGGAGATGGAATAAAATGTGTCACCAGACAGGCAACCACACCGACAGTAGATCACCGTTTATAATAAGCGAGCTGGATTGAATAATCCGGTTCAATCGAAGAGTGAACGGTGTTAAAAATAACACATTCACATGACTTGTCGTACGGAGGATGAGACAATCAGAATTTTAAAAAGTCAGTTTCCATTCTCTTTTTATAGTGCGTTGGTTATCTGTGAACACAGCTCATTGTAGGATTCAGGTAGACATTAGCGTTGAACAGGCAGAATTATAATCTGCATCTGTTCATCATACAAAATTTCGATGAAAGTACTTGTCAAGCAGTTTCGCCAGATTTAATTTAATTATGGAGTAAAACATAAAAAGCTAAGGCTTTTTGGAATACGGCTGCAGGGATACTGTATTGAACAAAAATGCTTTGAGACCGGAGCGTCTTGTCCTTTGAAGTTAACCAAGTCATTGCTTATTATACCAGAAGGCTCACACAGCGACAACAGCACAACATAGATAGAACAATGTGCAAAGAACGAATCCATGTGTTACAGCTCAGTAAGAACCAGTTTAATACATAATTCTGAACCAGTGGTCGAGTGCGCGGCATGCTTGCGTTCTGCCTCTGAGGTCCCGGGTTCGATCCCCAGTTAGATCGATGGATTCGTGCACTCCTAATGAGACCCAATCAGGTTGAAATAGCTTAGCTTTTCAGTTCACTCTTCACTTGCTGTATGCACGTCGAATCCTCCCTATGAAATCGAATCAAATCCTCCATTACTCTCATGCAACTTGAGGTTTGTCTCGGAATGCCAAGGTATTGTAAAGTTAATATTCCTACATTGCAGATTGGTAAAAGCTTTATCACTGCCAGCGTAACAATGTTCGGTATGCGTTTTGCACGTTTAAAGTGTAAAATGTTACTACAAGACTGGATTGGCCCAGCACCCAGCCTCACTCTAACTGGGGAAGTAATAGAGCAGGTGGATAAGTTTTGTTATCTGGATAGCTACATCTCACCTGGCGGACGTATCACGGATGAAGTGTCAGCTCGCATCCAGAAGGCTCTATGGCATTTTCCAACTTGAGACATCTGTGGCGCTGCCGTGACATCCGGTTGTCTGTGAAGGGCCAAGTGTATGCCGCCGCAGATTGCTCATTTCTGCTATACGGTGCAGAAACGTGGCCATTACGGGAACAGGATAAAAGAAATAGACTGTCGGTGTTTGAACACCGCTGTCTATGCAGCGTTGCACGAATCTGATGGGACAGCTGGACGAGCAATGCTGAGATCAGGCGAAAAGTTTCAGGCAACCGCAGTCGCCCACTGGAGTAAGTGGTTCCCCTCCATAGATTACGTTGTTTGTGGCATGTTCCTACGCGTGTCACCAAGTCGGTTACTACGGCGAGCGATGTTTATCGAGTCAGGTAGTGGGTGGAATAAATCCCAGGGTGGTGAAGCCATGATCTAGCATGAGGGTATGAAAACCCTAACGAGGGTTGTGTGTCACATAGGTCCCGTTAGGCTCTCTGAATGGTGACCTCGGGATGGTCGTACTCGACGGTTGGAGACACGGAGTGATGTGACT
>UZAN01042324.1:2863-29386 GCA_900618425.1 Echinostoma caproni
TACTGTGAAATGAAAGAAACGGAAGAAAATATGACAAAATCACCCTTCTGATTGTTTCCGAATTCAAATTGAAAAAATCAAGACTACCTAAAATTGATGCATCACAAATTAGGAAATCATACTTTTCGAAATAACCTTTCCTTTATTGTTTATCAGACGCAAAGCGTGTGGTAGTTGAAAATGTCATGTGTTCTCAAGCACGAATGAATTTACAGTAATATTCTGCATGGAGCGTTGTTTTGGGAACGTGAGCGTAAAACCTTATCACGAGTACCACAACGACACATGAGCATTAATACTGAATCCCGTCTTATTTGGCTCATTCAGACGTAAAACGTATCAAAAGCCGGGCAAAGGTTGTCACATATTTTGTTATTAATCTTACTTAGACTTCAGTGGCTCAAATATGTGACAGGATTTAGCCATGCAATTATCCCAGGGCTAACAAACAGCTCTGGACATTCATTATCCTAGCTTTCAGAATCTGTACGGATACGATCAGAACGTGAAAAAAATTCCAGAATCTGAGCAGTATTACACTGGCAAATGTGCCAAGCAAAAGCACTTGCGGATTAGAACAGACTCAGAATTGTTTGAACTGGAGTGCACAAAACGTATTTCACTCGCCGCTTCCTGCTCCACCAGCTGATCTGAGGTAAATTATTCATTTTTGAGTAGATCACTGAATCTATCCTTATAGGATCAATTAATGATTTCATTTGTCGAATGAAATTAAAAGGTATAGTCACATTATATTTGCCAATATCACCATGTTATGCAAGCAAACACGGAACGCAGTCATTGTACATTTCTCAGCAATATGCCTCACTTGGTGCACAGCCTAAAATATCCGCTTGCTTTCGTGTATTGATACAATACTTCTCTCGTGCATGCTTGGGATCACTGAAATTGTAACTTGTACTGATCCAGATATTCTTTTAACAGTTACTGAGACGTCGAAGTACTTGTTGCCGTTTTGTGACGGTGTAGAAACCATTGTGTGAGGAACTTCCCATTTGGGTCCAATGCAAGACTACCGTTGTGCACCCCACATCTTCACAATTATGCTTTTTCATACTCAATGTGCGAAAGGTCTTTTCCGTCACTCTAAAATTGACCTGATCCCTCGTGGTAATCATTTTCTGTGATGGCTGATGACTGATTCTCATATCGCTTGACTTAGCATGTTACCTATCGATCTCATCCGCGTCAGTGTCCTTGGAAGGAAGACAGCCCTCTGCACTAACATGGTATTGTTGTATCACTTTCCCGGTCCCTATCTGTTCCCGTCACTGGCCCTGTGGCTTCATTCGTTGTCTCGCTCTTTGTGGATGAATGGCTGACTTCGATCACTGGCTGTTCATGTTTGGTGAATAGAATTTCTGTCTATGGCAAGTAGATCACGACCGATCAGTTTGAACTCATCATGGCAGTTCACGTTTGTGGAACCGAATCCCTTGCTTGACCTAACAGGTCTTCATTTTCCCTCTTTGTATATTTGTTTGCTTGTCTTTATATCAGGTCTCTACCAATTTGTTTGAACCCACTTTTTGGCTGTATAAGGACTGAGTCACATTGTTGAGGTACATTGTTTTTTGCTCGTCTAATGAACTAAATAATACCGTATGCATTGCGGATTAATATCGTGCTGACTTCGTGTTTCGCATTTCACTACGCGTTGCTCAAGGGTCTCAACGACGCTATACAGAATGACCGTTAGTCCATTGTGCTCCGGGTACGGGCGAGTCAGAACAAATCGTTTTGACGTTACAGAAAGGGTTATCTGCACTTTCTGAAGTCCTTCCGTTGATCCCACGTCCGGACTGTGGTACTGGTTCACAGTTTGTGTAGAAGTATAATTAGATTCTATCACAACCCCGAACTTCATTCATACCCTGTACTACACACATTGCAATCAAAATGAGGCCATTTTTTGTGTGAAACACACAAACTAGAAAGAACCAATAAAAATTCTCCTCCGATAATCATAAATTTCAATTGAAGAAAAATGTTTTTTTTTTCAACATACAGTTTTGAGGTAGAATCACCCAGAAACGGTGAAAGAAATTTATTGCACCGCATACCGCAAAGCAATACAACTCGGAGGGGATAACAGGCGAGATGCATCCGATTAAAATGTGAATGGGTTCATATTTTCGCATTCAATCAAATTGTGTGGTAACATGAAGCAGAAATCCCCGCATCTTATTGGTCAGTCCATGCAATGATTTAGGGCACCATTATCACAACCCCCTTTTTTTGTGGTTTGAGTGGACGAACGGGGGGAGGGGAGGAGAGAGGAATTCGATCCATGCTGCACAATTGGCCAATTTTATAGCCCAGCACATTGCTTGCATTCTTTTTACCCCATAAAATAAACAGATATGGCACACGGAACGGTAAGTACAAAAAACACATGCACTTTTATCTTCCCCTGGGGTCTATTCGCATTGTGTGATGTCTGGCAACCACTGGAAGCGATCACGAATCCGGTGGTGTGGGTGGGTGGGTTGGTGGGTGGGGGAATCATTATGGCATAGCAGGGATGTAAACGTACATGCGCACAAGACGTTGAGCCGCATCTCTTACCTGTCTCCGGAATAAACGGTTCCGCAGTCGGATCAGGAAGATCTAACACGATTTCACATGAATGTGGGAACTGTTAGCAGTTTGGCATATCTGTTGTAATTCATGATATCAGTGTCTCATAAAATACATGAGTGGTACAACGTAGAACTGAGCTGTGAGTAAATAGGGGACCAAAACAACGCAAAACACTGACAACATACGAGTGTCAGAGTCATGATCTGTGCAAAATACGGAGGCGTTTCGTTTCATTGACCTACCAAATCGCCTTTTGTTGTACAGCTAACCATCTGATGGGCATTCACTTTTTCAGTCGAAACACAATGAATTCGCTGGAAGAATGTATGTTATATGCACAAACATCAAATCGAATTTTCAGGGAATCATGTTGACATCGTTTTGGTGGTCTATTTCTGTTCCCAGATTGCTGTGTTATTGGGTTTATATACTGAGTATGATTTCCAGAAAACGGGGTAACTGAAGAATTTTGTTTAAATGAGTCGGAGAATTCAGTTTGGGGTTAGGCAGGTAGCGTCTATCTAGTTCGTGAAAACCAGTTCCAAGGAGCTTGGTAAGTAGTATTGACTATCTCACTTGGCGTACACTAGTGGCACTGCCTACCAAATGAGGGTGAACACAATAGAGATTGACTCGGAACGATCGTGGTGGCTTAGGCATTGCGAGTGTTTTACTTTTCAGTTGATAGATAACTATCTCATCGTACGAGCGATGCTGAGTGGATCACAGGTACATCCCAACAAAGAGTCTATCACAATGTATTTGTCCAGCGTTACTGAAAGCTTTAAAGCTTTATTCAAAATCGTTGCATATAAATAGAATGTCATGCACAGAAGAGTTACAGATTTCCGGCTCATTTGTGACGAGACCCTAACAATGAGTCGTGTGTAACGGAGCCAATCATTTTCTGCTAACAAAGCACACTTCCTTCAATGACAGTAAGAAATGAGAGCTACATACATGTAGCGCGAATGTGCAACAAACTGCTGAGAACTAACCCGGATAGCGGTATGGCTGGGTTTAACAACCACCTCTCACGACTGAGTTCCTTCGTGGATTCGGGAGCTGCTTAGTTCTGAAAATTTCCATGTAGTGCACTAGTGACAACAATACAGTTGCAAAATATTTGGTCGCAATCTTTAACCGCGAACCGTAAAGAAACATATTTGGTCTGCTTGTAAAATATATGTTTCTCACATTCAATGAACAGACCGAATTCCTCACATATTCTCCTGTTTTACATGATAGCCGTTTTCTCTTTCATTTTAAACCACTACGAACACGACCATGCACGAGTATTATATGATCAACTATTCCACGACAGAAGACGATGAAATTGAATAAATGAAAGACACGGAACCTTTGAAAGCATTAACGGAAAAATTACCCGCGTCATAGCTGAGGCCATTCAGATGAGGTGTTGAAACTGCAAACGTTGTTCGAGGAAATATCTGATGGTTCATGCTCTGCACAGTCAGCGATTCACATAACACATCCACACTAGTGCACCCGATACATTCTTGTGATATAGATCTGATAGCATTGTTGAGAAATCACCTCTTGATTCCCTGATCGTCGCAACGGTATTCCGGCCCATTCCACTTCACACAAATAAACATTACAATAAAAACGTCGTAAGAATTGTTTTCCCTTGGGCTTCGTATCTCATAACTATGAGATTCTAATTAGGAATTTCAATACCACTTGTTTTATCTGACCGTATGATCACACAAATCTTTGGTGATATCATGTGTAAAATTGAAAATTTTTATTTTACGCCAGAATCCGTTCAGTAGTGGTTCTCAAAAGCGACACTCTAGCGAGCCCAGGGAACCAGAACAAAATTAAAACATTAGAAAAATCATGTATACACGGATGAACATAATTGTACGATAATATAAAGCAACCTCTCCCTTAAGTTTCGGTAAATATGCACACCACTGTGCATTTTGTTTGAACATGCTCACAATGAACGCGGAAACTAAGTTGACCGAGCTTGTGATAACCAACAAAGAACTGTTCTTAGATTCCCCAATTGTGTTATGTGATGTCTGTTTAATCCTCGTTCATCTCTATGCCAAATAAACCAAACACTGAACTTTAAGATTAGAATATAGACTAGTCTGGCTTGCACAGTTATAGGATAATGAGCCACATCGAAGACAGATACAAACGAAGAAGCTGAGAAGCATTCAAATGCTATCTCACGGGATAATATCCGAAGAACAAAGGACTAGAGGACTAGATACTGAGGACTACCACTGTTGTATTTGCAACGCTCACGAAATGTTAGGCATTCAGAAATCGGAACATCAAGACGTGTTTGTGATTTAGCACGACAAGTGTTGGTTTAGAAATGTGTTAGATCAAAGACTTGTTCTACCGGTCGCGGAGGCGGGGNGGGGGGGGGGGGGGGGGGGGCAACAACAGTTACTAAAACAATAGACACCGTGTTCAAAATGAAATAAAAGCATCTAATGGATCATATTTTCCGTTTAAAATAAATGATTACTTTTTGAATATGCATTCTAATAAAGAAATCAAGCGTCTTTTGGTAACCATTTCAACGGTGAACGCCTCTCGTAGATTGCTTTACGCCAAGGTCTAACAAGGTATTCGGTATGACGGTAAATTAGATCCAGTTTAGAAGATATTACAAGACCCGTTGAACTTGGTAATAGCTATCGGAATTAGCTGCGCTCCCCATCAATGAATGACTTTTACAGTTAGTATTACCCTTTTGTATAGGCTGAAAATTGCTGGTTTGCTTCGTAAATGAGTTATGCTTTGAAAATGCAAATATCTATCATATTCTTGATTAGACAATAACGAGGAACAAAAAATGCCCTTTTCACTGACGCCGCTCACAGAACGGAATCAGATAAAAAAAATCAAAATCCCTCATGTAGATGAGCGCCTTAGAAAATATACACAGCGCCACTAATGTTGAAGTATGCTGTTTAGTTTGATTAAAGGCAAACTTAAGTAACCCAAGTAATTATCTACCGGAGAAATGATAAATGGACCCACAATTCGTCTTCCAACATCACAGACTGTGCAGATCATTGAAAAAGCACGTAATAAGCTGTGCTTCACACATCCTCGATATTACACAACGATTTCTGTTCCAAAATTATCACCTAATTCACATATTATAGATAAGTGAGCGTAACGTTTCTGAGTTTATTTGTTACGTTGGGAATGATAAATGACGAGAGATTATTGTCTACCCCGGATGAAAACTTGCGTTATCAAGCGCCACTCACATTCATATTGATGGAGGATAAATTTTCTTAACATTGAACAGAACGGGGACACAGAAGTGCAACCAGCATTTAGGCATGATCATCATGTGTCGTTGTTTGCTCAATTTTTATGTATCTCAGTTAACTCTCACTCAGGCTCAAATTGCAAGAGGAATACTGTGAGCGAATAAACACGGCCGATTGATATCACCAGGATGAGTTAGTTTGCGTGAAGTGCAGCGTAAGACTTCACATTTGCTCAATTTTCGTTTCCTTCATTCCAATTCACGTATAAATGGTCGTTAGAATATCGCCCGTCGGAACTTCAAATCATCCTGAATTATATCCGTGGTTAGTTGTCAATTTATAGGAGAGAAAAAAGACAACGGAACAATCCTGTCGAACTTGTTGGAAGTTAACAACAGTATTGTCACTGATCTGTGTCCCAATCGAGACTTGACTAACTCACATACCGGAGAGGGGTCAAAATGCTGACCCCAGGTCTATGCGGTTGAAATTGAAACTACAGGGCTATTAGTTTAGTTCAAATCATTGTGAGCGAAAGTGTAACTCGAAGTTAAACCTTTACACCATTCACCGTAGAGATTGTGTACACAGTCATGATGAGGATCTCAAAGGAGTAAACTGTATCTATATTGCTCTGTGTGTTTGCATACCAAAACAATCAAACGAATATAAAATCATATCCGGGATATGTCCACATTGACTGCACTGTGAACCTAAAGACACTTTCCAGTTTGCCCGAATGTGAATTGGAGACAGGTGTGCTTGATATTTTTACCTAAATACAATCAAAATTCGAAATTCATTCATGTGTTCAAGCACGATGAGAGGTTGAAATGAATCATCCCGGTTACCATACTACTATTAAATCTTTGTAACCTAATAGACTGTTCAATGAAACTGTACACCGTTTAATGCAAAAACTGGAGTCACGTAAGCAGTTCCTACACACACACATACCATGCTTGTTGTAAATTGTATTCACTTGTGTGCAAACTGATACTCACCGACAATTTCAACTTCTATCCTGTCAAACGTGATATCCTGATCGTAAGGTTGTTGGATAGCGGTAGGGACGAACGGATACATTGGCTTGTCGCTGTTGCTTCCAGGTTGCTTCACGCCGACATTATACGTCTTTGCCGAAAGATGTAAACTGTTGGTACTTTCATTCGGGGTCGATTTCAGGTGTGGGTACTGCAAATACTGATTCTCAGGCCCCGTTCTCGCAACACCAACAGTATTTGGAAAGTTAGATCGATCCAGACAGATCCATTGACCCGCATCAGCTTCACTGGCCCAAGCAACCAGTAGACGACTTTCCAACAGGTTGGAATCTAACCAGCGTTCTGATATGTAAACGCCACCGGAGCGTGTCGGATGTGGTCGTCTACGTACACCGCGGTGATACCATTCTAAAGAAATCTTTGGGTTCAGTTTTGCTTCGGACGAGGCAAAACTGGCACGGCAAATTAACTCGAGCGGAGTGCCGTAGAAGACAATTTTCGGCCCGGTCACGACGATTGCTGATATGGAACAACATCAGTTGGAAATAATAATGCGTGTGGCGAGAGGAAATATTGCGGTGCGAAAAGAACAATCTCCGTTGACCAATGACCAATAGGAGAAAATTATTATTTACTTTATTTACTTAAACAGAATAATAAATCCTCTTTTATCTTTGATATGTCGGTCATCTAGAAAGCTTAATAATATATATATATGTATATAGAGGAGTGTGGAGACGGGGGGGGGGGACGGAGAAAAACAGAACAATGAGCACATCACGAGTATTAGACTGATTGTACGAATCGCTGTACTTTTAGTGGGTATACAAGGCGGATTATTTCGAGTACTTTACTTACTCAACCTCGTGTAGGCATAATGAGATTGTTTGGGCAACTTATTTTCTGAGATCACACAGCTAAGCTCAAACCGAACTTCGTACCAATCAATTTATCTTTCTTCTGTCTACGGTGTCCACTATCAAGTTAAGAACTGAGATCTGAACCGAGGGGATTTCATACATCATAAAACTGTATGAATAATATTTTGCCGGTACATTTACCTCTTTCGTCACACAATTAATCAGAGGAATATATCCCCAAGTTTGCCCAATTTAGTGGAATTGTCTGGCAAAGTTTTGCCAAGGTAAGAGTGAATCAAGCAAGATACTAGATTTAGAAAAAAAACTAACATAAAACGACCTAAAATGCTCGGTTAAAATAATCGAATGATGTTTGCAACTGATGTTAAATGTGGGCCGTTGCACAAGAAACAAAATGTGAACTTGCATTTTATGGCTGAATTCAGGCAAACAATCAGTTTAATACATATATATTTTTAAATATGAATTCCCGAAAAATACCCATCATAATATTTAGAACGAATATTCTCAAGGCTAGGAGAGGAATCGAACTTGAACTACTGGGGTTTTAATCACACGAGATGAATTTATTTTGTCACACGATGAATTTTTCCGTATACAAAGAGCAAATGTATCGTTAACTGCGAAGCCAGGAAAGAATAACAAATAAATAATTGCTCCGACCTGGCGCTCTCATCAATCAGCAGGGGCAATTCACCGACCGAAGTGAGGTAGAGTGAATCCGTCCTACTTACGCGAACACCGGATAGCTGATCTAAGACTATGTCCATTTATCCGTACGCGACATACCACAAACCAGCAATGCAAGCTTCTACCGGATAAGGTATCGCCAAATTCACCAATCGGCTGTAGGTTTGTGACTCCGTTATAATTCTTCTGAAACTGATGATACATATTTGGGGTATATATATCTAAAGTAACTGCGGTTCTCCTACTAATGAGTTCATGAGTTCAATCCTCGGTTGTGTAGGCGGGGTAGAGCTTCAGATGAGATCCATTCAGGTGATTTTATCAACTATGCAGAGTTTGAATACATCGTTAAGCACACGTTCCATTTGCTCTTTATTCTTCAAAATTCACTACAATTATTAAACACCGTCTGCTCGGGAGACGGAAATTCCGTTGCTGCATTTGAGACTACTTTGTGCAGCCGTGATTCACTAGCATAGATAAAGGTTGGTACCGCAAGGCATCAATCTAAACGCCGATTCTATTTACACGGGATAGTTTGCATCCAACAGACCATGAAGAATGGCTTTTTCGGTTCAGGCCTAGCATTCTGAACGACCTGGGACGTAGGTCTCTACCTCGTGAATACGTGCCGCACTCTGGGGTCGATTTGAGAATGCTTCGGAATGAAATGGTCACAAAAGCTGGTCAGTATAAATGAAATTGTTGTGGTTGGTACGGAAGTTCGGCCAATCTAGGATCACGGATGGCATTCAATGAACGTGTCTAGCTTTTGCTTTGTTTGTTTTTGAGGAGCGAGTTCGTTTCTCTCTCAGAAAATAGGGTAACAAGTTGGTTGCTATTATTTGTAAGCGACAAAGGGCATACATTTTTTTCTTTTGGTATATTCAATGTCACCGATACTTTCATATGACCAGAATCAATATATTATTATGTTGTTCAGTTCTTTTTGTAAGAATATCCTTAAAGGGCATGTTGCATAAATAGTTAACCGATAGATTTGATATCCTTTCATTGTTACCTATCTAGACATTTGCGAATAGATAATCGCTGATTACTTTCCAAAGTGAAAATAGTTATCATCGTTGTGTTAATAAGTTTAGCGGTGGGATAATAAATGTTCTTACTGATGGTTTGCTCTGCATGAAGACTGGAGTTTTTAAGTAGACTTTTCAATTGCTATGCTGACGCATAACGCGATTGTCCAGGGCACTTTCTAGACCAAATTAAAAAATTTAATAGATCAAGTCAGACTCCGTAGTTTTCAAAAGAAGATACCTACGGGAATACATATATTGATTTATTCATCTTCTGAAGAACTTTGTTAGTATTTTCAATTTGCCTGTGACCCTAATTTACACAAATCGGAGATTATTGCACTTGTGTAAAAAGTGAAAATAATTATTTATTTTTCGATTTTTATTCTGCAGAATTACTTTTACTTCCTTGCTGCTTTTCATACAATGATTTTGATTTGACTGACAAACGCACAAAAAAGTACAAGGCATGAATATTAAATTTGCTTGGTCAAAACGACCTACACAAACGTCAACTTCCCCCCTCACCCGCCTCCGTCAGAATAATTTGTTTCCATAGGCATTTTGATCCCATGCACCCGGCTACCGCCCACCCATTCAGATCGTGAGAAAAATGCAAACCACTTTCCGCAACTATTCTGCAACTGCGGATCGATTTATAAATATATATATATATATATTTGGTTCTAGGAATCCAAGTTTTATACAAAAACCCAACTGTCAAATTTTTCATTTCGTTGCTAAAATGTTTATTGCCAACGGTTACGCATAGATAACCTAACACAGTCGGACAAAGAAAGCTACGGCAAAATTGAAACTTGCCAGTGCAACCCAAGTCCCCGACCGGCGGTGCACATCGACCGAATCGGAAAATGGCACGGTCAAATGTGCCCCGCTTTATCTATGCTGTTTTTGTTTTTGTTGTTGCTGTTGTTTTTGGTGGTGGTGGTATGTGACGAAACCCGGTTGGAATGCATTAGGGATTGAACACAAAAAGAAGCATGGACAGTCGAAATGACACTCACATTTGTTCTGTTTGATCACGCGTTCCGTGGCTGGGGCGTCAACTTGAAATCTATCGCTGGGGTTCGGCTCGACTGAAAAAAAACGAATGTTTGTAGAACATTAAATTTGATTGTCTTCGTCACAGTATTTGACTCTTTGAATAGAAGGATCAGTTGGTTCAGAGGATACAAGATGTCGTAATGCAACTTCTGCAATAGGGAGTCTCTTGCCAGTAGTTTTGGAGAACCTAAGCACTTTCCCGAAGGCTGTTTTGTAGACAAACAGAATTTCCGGAAAATGAGGATGGATATGTACGATTCCTGTTTGCAAATTGATGCTCAATTATCGAAATACGATTGATCAATACGTATAAATCACACTAATATGGAGGGACAAAAAGTTGTACTAGAAACAATGTATAGACCGTTGAAAATGTCCCCATCTAGTATTCGTTGGATGGTCCATAACGGGTTGAATTTTGTTTTCAAATCATCCCCATTTTTGGCCGAGAATTATTCATGACAAAGTATGGTGGAATCAAAAACTAGTTCATTGAGCACAAAATTCATAAGAGTTTTATTTGACTGATACTAGATGATGTTGCTGAATGACAGGAAAAGAATTTAATCAACAAATGATAGGTCGTGTGAAAATTAAATACCAAAGTCTTCATCCCTCTAGTATATACTGACCAATTTAAGCAAAACATAACAATTTAGTTATTACTCAACTCAATTGCATTTCGATTAGTTCACTCCCAAAAAAAGGACCATAAAATCTGTGTTGTAGACAAAACAGTCAGAAGTTCTGAGGGAATTAAACCGAAACATCAAAATTGACCTTATCTCATTTTTGTCAACTTATTTGTTCTGTCGCGTTTTCCTTCCGTAAAATTCCACGGCACAAGTTGGTCTTCTTTTCGCGCTCAACCAATATGCATTTTACTGATATAAATAAATAAATATATATGTATAACTATATAAGTAAGGGGTGGGGTGGGTGGACCAATTGTGATGTTCAAACTGCATCGTTTGAGTCTGTGAGCCGGTTCTTTAAGATGAGCTAGAAGAATTCAATTCTACGGAACTCGCTCCCGATGGAGATGCGGCAAAATGAATTAACGTCACAAGGATCCACGAGGATTCGTTTAAATACGAATATACAAGTATTGCTTGAATTCGAGCAACGTCTCTTTCTCTCATTTTTGAAATACATTTCAGTTACAAATGTCACACGTAGGTAGGCTATCGACAACTATGGTTGAGGCGTATTTATTCCGAATATCATCTAGCACTGCTATTCTTAGTTCTTGTGTGTGAATTTGCCCGACCTTAAGCGCCATGTTAAAATTTCCAGTGCGATTACCGAGGGACATCGTATCGACTATGAAAATACGAAAATTCTCCATCGAGATTTTCAAACAAACACCGAGTGCCTTTACGCCGAGGCTTCGGCAATAAGTACCCATCCTGGGTATGTAAACCGAGACGACGGGGCAGGGGTTTCGAGCATCTGGACAGCATTAACGTCACTTTCCAGCACTCGCCCTAACGCAGATTTAACCTCAGATGACCCCGATCCCACAGACAATTATTGCACAAACGGATGTGCACAACGCCCGATCCCGATCGGTGACGTTCACATGGACACGGACAAAAGCTTACATGCAAACGCACACACACACACACACACATGCACACAGTACGTGAGAATTTAGTAGCAAACGGTTCCTGACTCATTCGATCGTAAAATTACCTAAATAAAGGTTAGCCACGGTAACCGAAATGACGGCTTATTTTCACCCGTACCGACATCGCTGTTTTTAAAATTACAACTTACATAAAGCATGTCACATGGCGCATTGATTTTTCGACACTCTCCGAACGTCGTTCGGATCTGACACTCTGAATAAAAGATTGACCTCCTAAAGTTGATTTGGACGAGTGCAGCTCGCTAACTATAAGCATCTTGTAATGTCCTCATGCAGAAACCGGACGAAACGTTCAGCAGTTGTGGGATCAATCTTAAGCCAAGAGGTAGTTCATACGGGAGGTAAGTGAATCCGATTTCTCAGTTCTCAACTTGTGCAAGTACTTCGCAGTGAACATAAACCGGATTTGTTGCACAGTCAACGGAACTTATTCGTGAATAGATAAACTAGGAGGGGGAAAACTGAACTTGTGGAAGCAAGATGACGACTGAATTTGATCACAGCTGAGAAAAGTTGCAAACAAGCAATCTGGTCGGATTAGTCGCTTTATCCTCATACGCCACTCTTTGGAAAATGACGGCTCAAACGGAACTGAAGCTGAGGCCACCTGATATGAAACCCTCAATGAAAGGTTAACAAAGAAATTTAACAATGCGTTTGAAACACCAGTCCATTTGGTGATGGATTTATCTCACTGGAGGTAAACGAGCAATAGAACAGGTGGAGAATGCTTATGTACTGACCTAGTTTTCCGATAAATTTCATTTTATTTATCAAAAGAGGTAAGTATTCATTCTAGCTAATGAGTTAGAAGGGAAGCCTTGTTAATAGTTTCGTGTGCATGGCACACTGGATATGGCGGAATTTGTTACAACACTGATGGTACACATTTTCAATAATTGTCTTTCTTGAAGTGTATAGACGGAAGTCATATTTCCTCAGTTAGAGGTTGTCATAAATCTTCCCATTCGAAGTTGCTAGTGAAAGATGTTTCGACCTCCATAAGTATTTTTTCATATTTATGCAATTTTTGTAGGCGTTAACTCCGTGGTCGAATTCATTCGGTAACCTCGCAGCGGTTGCAGATGTGTAAGTGTAAAAGAAAAAGTTTTTCTGTGAAGGAAACAATGATTTAAATTAGCTACGTCCACACTGACCGTCAGTGGCCAGGGTGTGACATAAGAGGAATGGGGAATTGGCAGTGAACTTGATGGACTCCGGAGAACAAAGAAACAAACATATGATTGCCCTCAGTACTCGGCACTGAATAGAACAACAATAAATAGAACAATAGAAAAAAATGAAAGTGAAATAAATACACTTTGCCAATGAGTTATTTTCATGCAAATAAACACCCAATTCTTTTTCCTCACTGAGGCTTTGTTATTTCACAAGTGAGGCAACACCATCCGTCACCGAACCTAAGAAATCATAGGTTTCATTCTCATTAGACTGATATAAGAGGGGACGAAATTGGATATAATTACAACCATTTGGTGTACGATATGGGGTATTAACATATATCATTAAATTGGCTAAAAACACTAAGCGTTGAGAGGAAAAACGTTGATAAAAGTCAGGGTGTTGAACCAGTTTGATCAATAATAAGTATAAATGATCGAACCGCCTAATTTCTTGGAAGTTTAAACTGCTGTCCGGTACTTTGTGGGGAGAACCACCTGTAAAGCTCTGTTTTGGACACGGTGTTTAGTTTAATTTTGTTTCAATTCACGTTCCGCAAATTACACTTGCTCGGAGATCAAACAAAACGAGAGGTGATAGCTTTTTTGGTAATGGGTGACATTAAACACGTTCCAAGTCGATGATTGCCTCATTTCGTGAGGTGTGCGTTTGCCCAGTGTCAACTCAACAGGCCCTTAGGCACTGCCAATGCTCGATCTCGATCACGTGTGAGATATTTGACTGTCTTTGCACTGTGAGTCTGAACTAATCCTAACAACCGCCAACCGAGAATAAAAATAGAGAATTCAGAAACATGGGTTTGCACAATGTAGCCATGGTGATTTCGCCGAATCTGTACACGTGCATACGCAATCAAAATGATTTTTATAGTCAATGAGGTAATCACCACTCGGATACCGTCGATATTGATGAAGGAACCATTGCCCCCCCCTCCCCACCGGCGTCAAATCAAACTGTATTTACCAAGTCAAGTGCGGATGCTCAACCATCTACATGGGCAGGGCAGAGAGGCAGCCACGTCACCGAATGGCCGAGCACATCCCGGTATGGTTTCATAAAGCGATGAACGACAAACCGTTATGCCATCCAAAGAGACTTGGATCTTCGAAAACGTAACACGTATTCGAACAATAGAATTGTGTCACCCCAACCCAGGCATTTCAGATCATCTACAATACAACAAACACAAAAAGTTACTTAAATTTGCCGAGGCTTGAGCCATTCATACTCTTAAACCTTATCTATGCAAACAACGTGAATGGTTTGTCACATTAGTCTTCCTTTGGTCATTAACCCCTTCATTCTCCATTTGTTTGTGTCGCTGTGTCGTGTTGGGCGTTGTGATTGACGATCTTGTCTTCAGCCTACAGTAATTAGCCCATTTAATATAAAAATTCCCTTTGACTGCAGTTTGCACGTGTACGCATGCAGCGAAATGACCGTGGATACATTATGCAAACCCATGTTGCTATTCAAACTTGTGAAGGAAAATTGGTGTTTTCAGTTTCAAAATGCACGATTAAAATGATATTCCCAAGCACATCTTGAGCTTTGTGTCCACAGGGAACACAGAGCACTCAAGTGCGGAAGACAGAAATAACAGAATATCTGATTTGCCCAGATATCACGCGACAGATTGCCGGCATCTTCCTCAACCGTATCTTGCACATCAGGCGCAGTGATCAATCTCTGCGATTCAGTTTGATGCCGGGGATTAGGCTATTCGAACTGAGTCGAACATATTACTCTGCGCAAGTTTCGGTGTTATCACAATCTCGTGCGCTACACACTTCCAAAAAATAATACGCCTACTCTGAATATCGGACACGGATCAATCACTTGAGGATGACTCTATTGGGATTTGGACGATTGTTTTGATGGAATTTCTATCACCATGTCCCGTTCATCTGCATAACACGTTGGTACCTCCTTTGTACGATAGAACATGCACTTTCATCCCCTCTTGCCAGGTTGCTGGACGGTAGATTATTAGTAGATCCTCTTTTTCATGTTTGTTTCCGTGGAACAACTGTTTAGCCCTTCTGATAAAATCACACTCATTTCGCGCATTGTTTTCACATTTTTAATTGTGATTAGTATATACTGTTTAGTTCCTTCTGCTGGATATTACTTTCATACCTCTGTTGTGAAACTGTAAAGTACCGATACCCGGACGATTCAGATCAAATGTAAGAAATGTTACATCAAATTCTGATAGCATAGAAGCATTAACCAAAGAGACCAGCTTCAAGAATTTTGCTCAATTTACCTTTCGAGGTACATTCTGATTTCAGGTACTCTTGTATCGTGAATGTATTGTGGGTATATCTGTTGCTTAGTCGTTGTTTCACGCCAAAAGCGGAATGTGTTTTGCCATTCGCCCATTCACATTTAGGTATATTCCTTTCGAAATCAATAGTGCATACAGGCTTACACATGGGATTTTCCGTTCACGTGTTCGACACGGACAAGCTTATCATAAGTGCAAATTAAAAAGCGTTTGGGATCAGAAATCACCACGTATATTGAGGAAAGATAGGTAACAAACTGCGTGAAAAGTTGAAAGTGATGGATGATTTTGCTTTGTAAAAGTGTGATGAAGACTAAGACAAATGATGTAAGTTGCATTCTTGAGGTAACGTGGGACTGCTTGTTCTAACCTCGTTTGTCGTAGAGGAATTGGTGTGGCATTGCTTTCAAACATTGTCAGNCATTGTCAGTGATGGATAGGTTAGAGTGTGAAAACTAATAAGCTGTCTGAAACAGACTTGAGACAAAACGGAATGACGGTTTTTTAAACCGTTAAAATTATTAAATTATTACGTGAGACGGTACTCGGAGACGGATAGAGTGAGATCAACTTTGCACAGAACGGGTAGCAGATTGTTTTATTCAACGGTGTAGCGCATACTGACATTATTGTTTGTAACATTTCTTGTGTTATCCAAAGTTTGGAAAATTCATCTGTAAACGGCGGTATTATTTTCCCTTAGTAAGGAGGGGTACAGAAAAACAAACAACGCAGAGAAGAAGAGCTCAGTATGAGAAGTAGTTTTGTGATTGACCACTGATACTTAAAGTAATTATACTTTTAAAATGTATAACAAAAGCCAACGTAAGAAGCATCGGACTCAAATCCGTCTTTGCAGGTGTAGCGCACGCCTAAATGTGTAACACTACTAATTGACGTTTGTATTGATGTTGCGAAGTAAATGCACCACAGTGGAAAGTGTCTTATATTGAAAACGTTGCTGATAAGATGTCCAGACGGTCTGATCCACTTTATACTTCCAAAGGAAAACTTTTAGCCTCAGATTTTCACTCCCTGGACCGAAGAACAGAATTTTATCATTACACAAACACTGCCGTACCGTTTTCTGAGTTAACCTAATATTGTTTTTTGAAAATAGTTGCACCTTTGACTGGATGGCTCACACTTCATGAGAAAGATAAAAAATATCAGGTTTTTCTCATAAATCGTTCGGAATTTAACCAAACCGATCCTCGATCTGCTCGTTTTTCTGAATGGCATGGATCAGTGAAACAAAGAAATCCTATGCGTTCTAGAATGANTCCTATGCGTTCTAGAATGATGTGGATTAATTTATCTTTCTGGAAAAAAGAGCAAATTACACAACTTTGCTGAGGGTTGGTTACGAAATATCGCATTTTGAATGGATGCAATGTTCGATTTTATAACAAAATCCGACCCCTTTCACGCATGTGTCGTTGGTCTGGTCAGTCACTACTCCCATAACTGGAGGACTATCGTTTTCTTCAGCTATACGGAATTCCCTATCATATAAGCTCATTTGTGAGCTAACAGTACGGAATTTCAAAAGATGTTCTAATTACTGTGCTCCAATAGAGAAGAATGCAGGCTTGATGTGATTTTCAGTGTGTGGCATAATTTAGACCGCAATTCAACTTGTTTATATCGCTCTCGAACTCCATATCTGCAGCATTTCCAACCAGATTCGTCACTACCAACAGAGAATGCTCATTGCTTTTGAGTATGCACTCCTGTCGTTTCACTGAATCTTGAATGTCTCACTAAATTAGTTGAACTGTGAGCTTGTGTAAAGTGGCTGATGCGGATACGTTAGAAAGTTACGGGACCGAGATAGGTAGGACTACCGATCCTTCGAACAGGAGTGGTCATCAAAGTTTAAAGTTCAAAGTTGTGTTATGGGTGATTGAATGAAACTAACAGTTACGATGTCTCATAGGGATTTTACACAACTTTTCAGACAAATCACAATTCGAACATAATAACAGTAATAATATACGTGATCAATCACAGATGTTCAAGTATTAATTATTCCGATGCCTTCTGAAGTTGCGATTTCATGAACAATGAAACAGTCGGAGCACACAGAATGTGAAACGGAAGCGAATTCCATACGCCGCTCACTCTAACTGCAAACGACTGATGCCAGCCATCTGGGTCACTGCTTTTGGTCCCCAACTTCAATCGATATCCAATGAGATGGTTAATTTAAGATAAATTTACCACAGAACTTTAAGCAAGGGTGGTTGGTTTGATGCAGTACGTGGATTATCACGTTTAGGTCCCTCCGATGCCGACAGTACTGAGACGAGTAGAGCCCCAATATTTATAGTCTTTCAGAATATGCATGGTTCTCCAGACATGTTATTTCCTACCTTTGTGCACGTTCTAGAGCCTTCTTTCTGCGGTTCAACTATGACTTCGATACTTGAACAGCGTGCTCCGTCTGTAGCGGAGTAAACGCTGATAGCTAGCGTCGAAGCAGTGCTACTTCAAACTGCCCGAAAGCGCGTTTAATTGATCCAGCATAGTTTAAAGCCATCGATGATACTTTGGTACAGTGTGTGGGACATTCTACATCCTCCTGCACCAGAAATCCTAAATGCCTCTCATCAGTGGCATGTTCTAGTGAAAAGTTCATCAGAAGACAAAATAAACGAGTCCTTTTCCGCATGGAAATAACTTTGTGTTCTTAAGCGTCGAACTCTATTTCATTGGTGAATGACCCTCGGTGGGTCTTATTGATCAGTTCTTAAATGACCAAATAATCCTCTGGATGTATTACTTTTCTCCAGTCGATAGAGCAATTACTAGAACCTGTATTGCTCAATAATTTACTAATCAACTAAAGTTCAGAATGCCGTTTGCAGAGAATTGAATACACAAGCCACTTATGATTCTATTGAATATTTTGTAATATGATCGTTTTCTGTACTGCAGTTTAAACGGAATAAAATATATACGGCATACATATTCATCGTTAGCAATCAATCATTCGCGAGTTCAATGTTTTACCTCACAAACAACTAACTACCAACAAAGTGAAAACATTGACAACCCCAAAAATTGCTTTAGCATCATTAGCGTCGTGAATATTGTTAAAAACTCTTTTGTGAACTCATTAAAACAACGATCTGAATTGGGTGGCGAAATCACTGTTAAATTTTCTCTCATATGGAAATACTCACAACTCGTACCGACTATCGTAACGGATAACATTTTCGAAGGGTAATGGAATATTTGGATTGATTATAATCATAGTGAACTTTGTCTTGCCAAGAGCCAATAAAGCATGAACTGCATAACTAGGAAGCACTGGTCAGCTGTTTTCCTCTGTTTTGGCCTGATCCGCAGTGTGAATGCCTCCTACTCCAATTTGGGGACCAAACCCGCAAACCATTAGGTAAAGCGCAAGCCTAATGCATGAAGTCTAATCTTAATGCTTTAGGTGTAGGCCAATAGCGGATAGAAAACATACGAGCATCAATTAACCATGGGAACATATTTGTGAAACGTTTGGTTTACGCACCACTGAAGTCAGACTAGAGTTGGGATTGATCGTTCCTCAGGCAACCATTATCTAAACTGAGACCATTACTGTGTGTCGCATCTGAAAATATAGTTTTAACCTGAGAACGGGAATGCGGTTTTTATTGTACGCCTATCAAACCAAAAACAGAATATCAACAAGGGCATTTGTTTGGTACCAATACAGTGATCATTAGGAGCCGAGTAGACCCACCTACGGTTACGTAATAATCACTGTTGACTGGTTCTTTATTCCCATCTTGCTCGTCTCCTCGATCCAGTTCTGACTGGATTTCCTTTCCGGGAGTTGAAAGTGTATTGCTTGTCACGGAAGCACCACCTCTGGGACCCACATCAGCTTGCTCATCCGACGAGACCTGTTCCGCTTTTCGTTCACTGGTCGTGCAGGTATACACTCCACTATCAGACAGTTTGGCATTGTTGATTGTCAGGCGCCATTTGTCCGGGGGCCTGAATCGCACGTGAACCCGATTGTCCGGTACAAAACGTCTGGTTCCAATGCTCAGTGGATAGTCCAAACCGATTTTGTTCCACATAACCTGAAGTTTTGCGTTTATTTGTAAAAAATACAATCACCAAACAACGAGGACGGGTAGTACAGATAAAATATTTGGGGAATATTTAGTCAGAGAGAGAGATAAATTAATCAGACCCCAAGCATTCATTCATATCGTTCAAAAACGTTTCAATTAAACTAATTTGACAGACGAATGTTCAAACTACAGTTTTACAATGCGTTCGAAATTTTCTATTGTTTCCACTCACTAAATCCACACAGTTTTTGTTTAGCGATCCTAACTAAAATATAGTGATCAATTTGTTGTGAATGATATAATGTTAATAACACAGAGATGGCGGTAGAGAATTATATTTTTTCTTCTTGTTGATTATAAAACCTGCCTTGAGAAAGGTTACCCAGGTAACCGAAACATCGGCAAATATCATACTCTAAAGACATAACTGTGTTGATAACTTTATAACATTCTGAATAAAAAACACATGGCGCATCGATTTTTCGATACACTCCTAACATCATTTGATCCTGATGTGTCAAAAATGATCACTAATGAGTTATCAATTTGTCGTTCTTACACAAATTATCGGATAATCGTAACCATTGATAGGGAACGATCTCATGATCTTTTATCAGAAAAAAATAACAATTCATGATAGTCGTGACATGTGTTTTTGTTTTGGGTTATTATTGAGTAACTTTCATAGTGGACTAGACCTTTTGTATGTACTAGTATATATTCTCAGTAATTTACATCAGTTACTTGCTTAAACGATGATGTTAACGAAAGCTTTCTCAAAAAACAACAACTGTATGCTTTCTGCGATCATGCAATGGACTACAATTGTTGATTATATTTTTTCATTATCACTTTTACTTCATTTTATTGAGTATACTAAGATACAATTTTCAGCATGGCGTAGGCAGCCATTCATTGGGCTGTCATACAATACACACGTAACGGGGAAAGTCAGGCGGTAGCAATGGGATTCAAACACACGTCCTCCGCGATGATAATTAATGACGTCACCACTGGAAAATGTGTTGTGCTACGCTTTGCAAAGGACGATTCTTATTTTTGGAATGAACTATGATCTAAAAAAGCTGCTCCCATGAGCTTTGTTTTGGTGTCTTCACATTTCTCATTTCGAGACTAATTATTTACAGTCATATATATGGTCCAGTTACTTGTGAGTTTTTTGTATGCATTTCTTCCTATATTGACAAGTTTGCTTTTAGTATATATCATTTGAAAAAGAGAACGCTACTTATCGGTGATGAACCAATTGGGAATGGGGGCATTGTTTCGATTGGTTGACGATTACCATCATGGCTATCCAGACACACATCACATATTTCTATACAGTTAACCTATACGGCTTAACCTTTACGAAATTATAATGGTAACATTGCTCGCCTGTTTCCACATCATTGTTTTCCGTGCTGCTCATCGCCGCGGTGCACACTGCCCAGTGACCATTTCGATGTCATAGACCAGTGGTTTCGACATTTGANATAGACCAGTGGTTTCGACATTTGAATAAGAATGATTTTTCTGACCGCTCTTTCACCTGTGCGTTTCTACCCAGCTGATGAAAATGGTTTAGTTACGACCGTTTTTGTGACCATGGGTGTCGTTGCTCGAACGGAACAAATAGATCTTAACTTGAAAATGCTGACACAGGTGACTGAGCAATCTGGTTAGTTTCATTGCCCTGATTGGTCATGAAAAAATTCAGTGTTTATTTGCATTGAAAAGAACCAAAAGTGGTTCTCAAGATTTATGAGGGATTTTTACTTCGACGTTCGCCCTGCTCAACATGGGCTTCGTCGCAGGCAATCGTGTACCGCTAACTTGATTCTGGCCCAAGAACAGCGGACAAAAGCAGCTGATCACGGCAAAGCAGTGAAAGACATGTGTCTCGACTTCGCCAAAGCATTCGACCAAGTGAACCCAAAAACTGCCGAGGAAACTACACAATTATGTAATTCTGGAATTTGTGCTGGGTTGGATCGAAGAATTTCTTCGACAATGCACCATGGTAGTTTTAGGTTACCTTGTGATTTTATCCGGAGGAGTTCCACATGGATCCGTGCTTGGCCCCCAACTTTTTCTTGTTCCACAAACGACCTAGCGGAAATTTCGGGGCCACAAACCTTGATGTTTGTGGACGATGAAAAAATATGGAAACAGTTACAAAACCCGAGGATTTCCTCGCACTTCAGAGAACACTTAACGCTGCTTGTCAATAATGGACCGGAAACGACATCAAATACAATGCATCGAAATGTATGGTCGTGTCCTTTCGCCACAAAACTCGGTTTCCGTAATTTCTGGGAGATCAAAAACTTCCGTATGTCTCGAATAACAAAGCTCTCGGTGTGATTGTTCAAGAAGACCTAAGTTGTTCCTTAAACTGCTCTAGGGTGTTACCCTCCGCTGTAAGGTTTGCCAAAGGTTGCTAAGGTTTGGTTAATTTGAACCTACGCTGTTACCACGGTTTTTATCGGTCCTACGTTCGACCCCACACGGAGTATACAATTCATGGCTGCGACGCGATCGTCAGATGCTGAATCGTCCACAAAGAATGACCACCAAAATAGCCAAGGGACTGAATTCCAAGACTTTTGTGAAAAGACTAGAATCCCTGAGGCGGTGATCCACACATTGGCGCCGAATTCGAGGGTACTTGGTTTTGATGTATCAGATAATGCAGGACCCCGATCACCCATGTCGTTCACCGTTCGCCTCGTCGGCCAACGCTCACCTGAGGATGTACTCATTCAAATTTGTGCTCCGAAAATGTCTGCTAGAATTCCTGTGTCATTCATTCATTCAGTTGCCCTCGAAGTGTGCAGTATTTAGAATTGTCTATCACTATATGTTGTTTCTGATTCCACAAATAAATAGATTCTATAAGCAAAAACTGGGTGAAAATTTGACAAGCCTAAAATTTTCACATCCGTAGCAGCACAAAAAACAAGGATCATTTGTAACACTTCTCATTTTCTATGAAAAGTAAATCCATCCATTTTTGCTAACTTTACGGTAAAAGAAAAACAACCGTTTGTCAGTATCTCCCATAATACTCAACTCAGCTGAGGCTCTTCACAGGTTAGGTGAGACCATCAGATTCTGTCGCTTGCAGATCATCAGGCTTTTAAATCCACCCCGGAGGAGGAATGTATTATTTTGACTGAGTCTCGCGTTAAGTCCCGATTTTGCTAAATTTTTGATTATTATGTGGCTTTATATTTATTGTTTTAAAAAAAGTGTTCCTCTAATTTTTGGTCCGGTTCAGGCAAGAACAATAACGAATAACGGACTACAAATTATCCTTCAATGTTGTTTGAGGTATTTCTCAGTTGACCGATTCATCAGCCGACAAAATGTTGGAAATTATGATCTATATTCGTTAATTATATCATTTTGGATAGACGTGAACCGGAAGAGAGTTTTAATTTTGAGAGTTGTAAATTTGAAATAATCCTTTCAATTTACATGGGATGGAAATGTTTGTGATAACTGACAAAGAGCACAGGACAGCTGTTTCGTCCTGAATGGGACTCGTCATCTATGCGTACCTTTTGTTTCTCTGCCAAAACTCAAACCGCGAACATTCGGGTCCGAATTTCAAACCCCTACCCCTGAGGTAGATCGTCGTGATTGGTCAAACCATTCGCACAAGGCGATGACCATAGACTATGTAGGGTTTGAACTGCCAGCTTGGCAGGGACAGGGGATACAAAAAGTGCGAACTCCTGGTAAGTCCCAAACAGATGACCAAAGGGCTCTTTCAGTGCTCTTTGTCAGTCATCACAAATTTTTGTATCGCATGTTTACAAAATAATGTTTGAATACCAAACGTGCAGAAGAGGTGCAGGACAACTTGCTTCAAGAATCACAGCGAATCATATCGGTTAAATCTGTATAATTTGCTTTGGTCTTGGCTTGCTTTTTAAAAACAAGTACTTTCAACACATGTCGTCTGAGAGCCTCTGCAAACCATGACAGCCATTCGTTCACAGCTGCTGTAAAAGCAGCTCCTGACAATGTTGCGACTTTGGGCAGTAGATCAGTGTGCAGCGTTTGACGATGCGGGTGTCCCTATGAAATATTTTTCAATTTTGTGCACTAGTGTAGTTTGTATTCGACCTTATTTGGCATACGAATATACGTGCATCGTTGATTACCGAAGCGATTGTCCCAAATATTCGGAAAATGTTTTACGCACACGTCAAAACCGGAGCGGCTTGCCAGAAATATGTGGATTCGGTTGACGTATAGGTGTGCAAGCACATGCAAGCAGTCTGACTATCTCAGTCTGACTATCCTCCTGCCGATGCAGGATGAGGGCTTTGATTGGCCTTTGCTCGGCAGCTATTTCCCAGTATGTGCCTGGCCTCTATCGGAGTCATTGTTCTCCCTTGTCACAAGCTCCTTGCTCGTTCCGCTAGTTCTCCCACCCAGCCGCGTTGGCCGGTGGAAAGTTTATTTCACATTAACTCACAATAAGAGCCCAATATGTGTGCATCGTGAAGGTATTCCACTGTAACTACAGTTAAAGTAATGAACAATCGGCATCGAAACCTATTTTTTCCACAACTTGGCTGATGCATTGAACTATTCTATCCTTATCTGGTCATGGTTTCGACTATTCTTATCTAAAAGCAAATACTCCAACCAAATTGCGTCATTGAAGAGGATGAACTGTGGTTTACTTTGACTCCATCGACTGACTTTTGTAATTGTTTTACCCAATGGTATTGATTTTCCACAAGTTACAACACTTTCCGGATTTGTTCGAAGTGCAGAATTTGTTGTTCGTGGAGCACAAACATGGGAGGCTATGCATCGACAAATCAATAGTGGTAGTTTTTACACTTTGGTTGACTTCAGTTTTCAACATCACACTTGCGAGTCGATGCCTATGTGTAAATAGCACTTATTCCGAATTTTAGTTTTTATTAAAATTTTATTTTTAATTTTCCCGCATCCTGATCTGAATTAGTTCTAGTTGAAGTGTTAGGAGAAACGATGCAGTGGTTTTAAAATCCAAGCTCGAAATTAGAAAACGTGTGATACCGAAATGCATGAAAGTGGATCCCAATAAACGAATGTTGGCTGTGGTATGGGGTAACATCGTTAACGTTCCCCTGCCTGAGACTCAAAACGTTAGGGTTTCAGGGGAAGAGGTTTCGGGAAAGTCACTTATTTCCACAAAATAAATCGATACTCGCAGTCGAAATAAAATAGTGTTTTTCGGTGGTCCGAAAGTTCTGCTTATCTATAATATTCTTCACTTTCCTCAGTGCATCAGGAACATCATGACAGAATAGACATGTGTAAAATTAGGCCGAATGTATATTCAGTTAGGATGAAATAAAATACAGCCAATCGCAGTTCGAGGGGAAGCTACGGATAAAACAGACCAGCACAGGTTTTTTTGAATAAGCCAAATGCAGCATCCAAGGTCAGTCAATCGGAATCAAAGCTTATTTCATGCAGTAACTCAATAATAGTACACTGTACAGCTCTCCAATATCGGTTCAACTTCATAGTGAGCTTCAATGAAAATCGCAAGGAAAAAAAAACAAATGGAAACGTACCAGATATGGACCATTGGGAATGTGACATTTTAATCGAATTGTTTCTCCAGTCTCAAATTTGACAAATTTCATTGCGGGTGTGTTAACTGTGTCAACAGGTGCATGGTAAGTGTTTCTGTCACGCTGGTTACGCTTCTGCCGATCGTTCACTGTTTGTTTGTCCGAATCAAAACTTCTCGAGTTTTGCAACGTTTCTCCGTTGGATTTGGACGTTGGATTTTCGATTCGCGGGATTATAGTTGCGACATGACCCGCCGACGTCAAGTTTGGTGTGTCTGAAGCGGGGAACAAAATAGCCGTTCGTTGCCAGTTATATAAATGGATAAATTGTCGCACTACTGCGCTGCATCAAATGGAATTAAAATTGTACTAATTTTGTTCCGTGAAATAGACCAACTGGACCGATTCCTGATTATCATACCCCATAGATTTTATGCATTTTGTAAACTCAGAACATTGAAACGCATTAAATTTTGACAAATAGTTATCAACGGGTCATACGTAATCCACGGGATTGTCCGCAACACATAACGGAATATTTCAAGTCGACATGTTTGCAATCGATAGGGTATTCAAGGGATTGCTTCTTACTTGCATACACACAAACGTTTACCTACCGTAACTAGTTTTGCATTGGTCACGTGATGAAGAAGATTGGATGGATCCGAACGTTATTTGTACAACTCAAGCGTTCCACTGTGGTGTTGGCGAAACCCTTCCATGCGTAACAGGTTCCACAAAGACACTCTTCAAATTTGTCCAAAGAGAGGGTGGCAAATAGTTGTGTGTGATGCGTTCGAGAGGGAAATTTAAGTGATTTTCAGATGAACGATTCAACTTCATTTTAACGAATTTTGAGCTTGGGATTCTTGGGAACTTTTATAATTAGCTGAATTGCAACCAACTTTATTTAGCAGTATGCATAAAATAACCGCCAGAAGGTATTCCATTCTCAGATTACCTGGAGTATACACCCTTAAATGGCTGAACAGAATTTTGATGTTTTGCATCGTTTTAATGAAAATAGATCGACCAGCAATGATAATTTCAGAGAGCGAAACGTGAAAAGTGTGCATTGGCGTGATGTAGAAATACAGTCAACTATCGTCGCATTCAGGAAGTTGGATTACCGGTATTCTTCTTACATCCTCAG
>UZAN01042324.1:29634-42694 GCA_900618425.1 Echinostoma caproni
CGGTATTCTTCTTACATCCTCAGCAAAACATTTTACAATAATAATTTCTTGTTATTTTATTGGTAACGACGCAACGGTAGAACTGTCCTGACTGGTGTGGGCACACTCTAAAAACCGATCTCTATGGTTGTTTTATACTGCTCTGAAAAACTCAGAAAGTTTGTACCAGTTTTCTGAATTTTTATTGCGTATCATATATTCTTCAGTTTACTCAATAATTTCCGATTTTGTTGTGCAAAACGTTTTTATATTATTTCAGACTTGGTCACAAACTGAAAACCTTTTCACTTAGGAAATTGTGTCCGATTTAGATTCTTAGATCAATTAGGTGTCAACTGCGCATTGGAGAATTGTGATGGAAGGATTCCATGCGATGGGAACATATTATGAGTACCATCGATCGGGAAGACTATGCGATGTCTAATAATGTTGCTTAAAGTACGACGAGGTGGTGGGGCCCTTTGATCAGTCATTACTAGGACGGAATAAATTTGTCCATTTGGAAAAAAACAGAAATCGACTCAATTATAAATCACTGGGGATCTGTATCTCATTGAGAAACGCAAACTATTTAATATAACAAAGTCGATATCAGAGATGAATGTGTTTAATTTTATTAAAATTTAAATGATTTGTGATAAAAAAACCCAAATGACTAAGATTATTGCATAGTTAGCTTTTCGGAAAATCAGTTTATCACTCTCCGTAGCCGAACCATTAGTCTGTGTGTTATAATACGCATGGCATTTGGCCACAGCTGTCAGCTCAGCTTTATTTATAGTTGCTGAAATATATTCACCGTCATAAAGTGCGATAAACAAGTTTAGGGCCCTGGGTGAAGAATGGCATGTTCTGATTGTCCACGTATGATAACAGCTTACACAGACGTCGCAACTAATCAATCCTAGTGTTGACTGATGTAAGTCAATTATAAAAGAGTTTGATTATATCCGGTGAATCGGTTCCCGGGTACGTTTCAGACCCTACAGGACGTCATAAGAAGTGAAACATTTCCGCGGAGATGGCTTTGTTTATCACAAACATTTACTCGCAGAGATTTAGGGTTCTTTGGATGGGGACTGATGGTTTCGTTGGATTCAGAAAATATCTGACTTTAGTGGTTCACAAAGCGTTGAATGAATAGTGTGCCATACATTATAATCATGCGGCTCACTGGCTTCGTGAATCCGCCTGTGACATTAAAAGACCTGTTTCAGACTGTGGGATGAATGAATGATAAAATGTTTCTCATGTCAAAGCGAAATATCTTATCAATTCGTTGTTTTCATCGTATACGATAAAGGATTGTGTAGTTATCTGGTTCAGTAAACAGTTCCTTGAAACAAAGGATTATTCTAACATTTATATAACTCGTTTTCAGTGCGAATATCTGTTGGTTCATTCCGGGATTCAAACCGGGAACGCCCACAATTGGAGGTATGATTTCTGTCATAAACCAGCACATTTGATGACTGGTATTTAAGGCGGATGGTCAAATTCATTATTTGCGACAACCTTGCCTCGAGCTGTAACATGAACATGAGCGAATACTGTACTTCACCGAAGGACTTCATATCGCTATTTATCATCAGGCATTTTCAAAACTATTCCACCAATTAAATGTTTGAGCCCAATAGTGATGCCATAGGACGTTTTATAAGCAGAAACTCAATAATCAGGAAAATCCTAATATCAATGCAATTCTAACAATTTCATGTTCTTTAATGCATAAAAATTTTGAATTAATCTCATACAGATGTTTTTTTCTATCTTGCTAACCAAAAGATTGCTGACTTAATTTAAAATTAAAGGTCGATTGAGAACTGGATAATCAGAAATAGACTATTTAAAAAGATTTTTCATATTTCATCAAAATCCCTGAACTGTCCGTAAATAGGAGAAATATGATGTGATATAAATACCAACTTTTTATTCCGTACAAGCTTCACGTGTAATGCTGCTGTCGTATTGAGTTTTCGCTTCAACGTTGAGTGATCTGTGCAATAAACCAGATAAGGTAAAATGCAAAATAAGGGAGCTAATCGAGTCTGTTGTCGAAAACGATGCTTGTAAGGAACATATCAGAACTCCATGTCTGGAAAAGGATTTATCCTCCAACTACCAACTACAAATGTCAGATAAAAAAAGATTAACTGATCGATTTATAAATATTAGGTTGCACAAAGCGGGAACGGAACGCATGTTTGAATTCATAATCCTTGTTTGCATTACAATTTTTCTAGAAATACAAGCAAATATTTTGCTTAAAAATGTTCATCATGAATTAGTGCACGTTTACGCAGCAATATACACATATCAATTGCATTTGTGGGATAATTTCTTATCGAGTATACACGTGAGAACCCCTGTTGTCAATAAAAAGTAAGCTGTTTAACCCCAGCGTCAGTTGAAAAAATACATCGACGTTTCCGTAAATTTTTCAAATTATGACACTCATACCGTTCGCCACCTGGACAATAGTTTTCAGTTCCTTTGTTGTACTTAGCCTGCTCCTTGTAATGTTGCCCTTCTGAATGAACGAAATAACCGTTGAAGTGTTCATTCCATCGGCTTAATAGCACAACATCACCTTTAAGGGTGACAGAATTTATTCGCTCCGATCTCGACTAGTTGGAAGTCCTGAGAAAAACTAAGCCAAACAAGATAAATTAGAAGCATTGAAGCATTTCTTCGTTGATCGCGGTTTCTATGACACAGTGAGCTGTTACAACAATGTTAGAGTATTATCAGTCTGTTTCCGTTTCCAAACTGGAAAGTCTTCTCTTGGTTCTTAGTCCATTGTTTTAAATATAATTAACCTCGGTTAGAATGAAGGTGTACAGAGTGAGCGTCTCAGGTGTTCTCCATTCGAACCCATTCCCTCACAATTTGATGATACATTTATTTATATATGGAAAATCCATTGGGATTGAGATAAAGAAAACATCTACAGAATTATCATACGAGGAAGCATCAGGCGAATCAAAAGTCACAATGCATTACTTGGATTCGAGGTACAATAGTTGATTCTATCCCGTTTTAAATAATCCGAAATTGACAGTTTTTCTGAAACTCTAAACGAGTTAGTGATTGATTTGAACCATGAATTAGAACACTAAAGCTTTTAACTATTGTTATTGAGTATAAATATGTGTAAGAAAACTGGACGAATGAGATGGACTGTGGGCAATAAGAGTCACGTAAAACTATCATTGTATCTGCGAATTTTGTACACAAATCAGCCAGGGCGATAAGATGATGACCATGGTCTTAACCGCATGATCGATTCATGACACATCTTTGGTTAATTTCTCGTTTGATCACAGGAATTCTCTTTGCCACCGAAAACTGCCGAATCATCATATTTGCAAATATGGTCTTTGTTTGGACGACTTAATGGACGTAAGTTTTGTAAAACAGCGTGTATACTCTTTCGGTAGAAAAAACAGGTGAAGGTATGGTAAAATAACTGGTTCATCCTACGAGCTGACACTTAATAAACTGGTTGTTCGTTACACAGGTGAAATATAAATTTCAGCCAACTTACAAGGGCTTGTAATAATAAAACAAATCGTGTTTGAAAAGTATCAAATGGCAATCTTAGATGTTTTAAACTATGACCAGAATTTTCCGGGTGTAAGATACAGCCAACCGCTGCTTGCAAGGCCCTTCTCCTTCAGTTACTCTCGAGCGTAATCTGGCTAAAGGGCCGGTATATTTAAGGGAGAAATATTCTTGCCCACGACTAACTCGTTGTTGTCCCTGCTATCCGCTCTGGCATCGAGGACAAACGGACATTAGAGACTGCATCGCTTCCACAGGCCGTAAGCTAGCATCTCATCTCTTAACTGGTGTACCCGATGGGATCCGAACACACTGGATTGCTACTGGCTAGTTAGGCTGTGGCTCAAGACACACGGTTGGTTTGTCTTTCGGTTTTGTCTAGCTCCGATACCAAAACCCTTAGCAATTTAACCTCGAATGCTTCCTGCAAAACGATGCATGAGGAGGGTTATATAGTGGCTTCAGACCGACAGTGTTACATGCTCGAGAGTTATCACCGTATTTAATCTGTCTGTTCCGCATGAGTGCTCTCTCATGAGTGCAGGTGTTGATTACTTGGATAATTTACCCGTGTATTCTTTGTTCATTGTACTTTTCCGCAGATGTTATTACTGCTTAATGATCTTACAGTGTGTTTTTCTCACTGTCTGAGACTCAGTTCCGGATCAGATTCCTACTGTTTGGTAACTGACTTGGACCAGTGATTTGTGTACATGGCTAATAGTCCCAACAAGCGCTATCACACTGATTAAAACACAATGGACAATAGATAATGGACGCTCATTATCTGTGACAACGCAAAGGAAAAGTGCGATTGAAGACGTGGGGTGTTACACGAACACATGGTGATGCGAATCTGCAAGCTGCAAACATTTCAACAATTCTCGAACGGCATAGATTTTATTCATTAGAAATTTCGCAGTTTCGGTAATCTGCAATGAATCTTTGAGGGCGTTTTTGTTGAAAATGCTGCAATCGGTAAATTTCGAGACAAGCGAACAAGCCAAAGTTAATTCACGCAGCGAGCCAAAAAGACTTGAATTTACCTCAGAGCCAAATCGTCCAACATCGTGATATTAGTATTTGGATCTGTTGGAATTCCAGTTACGTAGTGGCCCAAATTTTAGTATTCCTCACTTCAAGAACAAAAAATAACGTCTAATGTTGCTCGATTGAACATTTCATTTGATGTGAACAGATCCCACATATTTGTGCCATTGTTTGCCCTTTAAAGCAGTCTGTTTCAATACGGGGATGCTAAGTAGTCAGTATCTTAAGTTTCCATCCACTCGGTCAGAAGAAGAAAGAAAAGGTTGCATTCTAAACTATGTTGCTAAATTTTTGATGAGACACTTATCCACCTATTAGATCAAAACCGTGCACTTTCTCCAAAATGCTTGCAGTTTTTCTTTGTATTATACTGGTGGCTCCAGGTTTTCGTCGGGATCAGCAAAATAGTGCACATTTGGGTAATTTTCCTTGTTTGTCTTATTCATCTAACTTTATTGAACGTAGGGTGTTGTTCACCATGTACGTCAGTACATCCCAGTCGAATTGCCATAATCGACCAAAGTTCAAAGCGCCTTTGTGCACGTACCAACCAGTACTGAAATAGCATTGTTCCAATTTTGGATTCACCAGGCGGGATGCAGGACTATTCAAATGAACAGTTTGCGGAAATAAATATTTCGGTGAACTACTGTATTGTGTTTATCTTCGATTTCTGTTCAGTATTGTTTGCTGTGGTGTTTCGGACGTAAGCGCGCCCGGTGCGGGATCCGAGGTGGGGGGGAGGAAGAGGCAGCCAAACATTTTGCCGTGTTTGTTTTCCGTTGTTTCACTTTCATTATGTATGCATTTGCTGTCTCGTAGATCGCAGTTTTACTCCGATAGATATATTGATTTGTTATTGCCAAACATCAAGCCTACTTGAAATGAAAAGAATGTTTCAAGGGGGAAATTCGTCATATATATACATTATATAATCAGCTGTTGTATTTTTGTCGTTTTCCGGGCACAAACGATACTTTCAAATGCCTTAATTGACAGTAACTTCGGAGGTATGCGGGTGACACTAACCTTCAGAAATAATTAGCATTGTTAATTTTTGTAATAACTCTGGTGTTTTGACAGATAAAACCCCTTTTTCTGAAGAAATTGCCGATCGCAGCAAACCAACTGTGATTACTCTCCTGCACGATGTTACTTTTATCATGCTCAACCTGTATCCAACGTCTCATATAGACAAGATGTTGACACACCTAATAACTCTCCATCAATGAGGGTTTTATGCAAGAAACTACTGAATGTGAATCACCAAAGTTGCCGAGATAAATGGTAAATCCCCTCTCCAAATAGTATCATATATTATACATATTTGTATTATTGTTATACTGAAAAATCGGTACCTATAGTTGGGGAATGACTTAAGTGGTCTGCGTTGAATGATTGCAATTGTTTGATTTAGTTTTGTACAAATGATTCGTCGTAGACAATAAGTGGGTTACCAGTACCCTGGTCTTCTTGACCTGATAGAATACACTTGATGAACAATAATTTACTATTTATGTGCAACTACAAATCCATGCAAGTCGGGGACTATCACGTGATTTGCGACCGCAACCGTCCTGTTTGTTTCATGGCTGGATGTTACAAAGAATGGAACCGTGCTTACGTTCATCAGAAAACTGGTTTAGGCATGAGGAAAGTGTGATTTGACTGGAAATAATGCTGGTCCCATCCCATAGCCGCTTTCTTTCTTTTGACGGTCTAGTTTTTAAAACAATTTCGAACCCGTTTCCATTGCAACTCCTTTTTTTATGGGTGCATTCCAACCCAAACCAATTATCACATTTGCCTCTGACCCAGTCACGTGTCAAGATCTCGCCCGGAGATTTACAACTGTTGGCAAACGCTTTCACAGAACGCAGAAGAAGGTGCCTAATTCAACTACACCCCTCTCTCTCTCTTGCTCTCGCTCGCTGCACTTGAACATTCTAATTCACTTGTCAAAATGATACTTCAGCTTGTGCCTGTGAAAGTCGTAATTTGTAATTCGTTTTTCAGCCTATTCGATGTTCCTTATGGAGCAAGCCGTCCGCATTGTGCATTGTTAACAATGATATGGTTGCTTTTTCCAACTCCTTACTATGTTGAAACTAGCAAATGTCGAGCAGAAAACCCCTTTGGGAACGATTTGATAAAGTTTAATATAACATCCTAAAGATAGGAGTAAATAACGTGTACAACAGCTTTTGAGACTCTCGTGTCATAGTCTGCATTAAGGACGATTGTTTGGACGGGCATTTTTAGCAGCGCTTGCCTGTCTGTGCTGGAATCTCAATCGCGCTCAGGATTTCAAAATACCTCCCCAGAGCACTACTAAAACAGATGAACGTCTTGTTTTCAAAAGCGTCTAGTTCACATGTAAGAAAAGTGTGAATCCCGATTAAGTGACACCCAAAAACGTAGCACAAAATAACCACAAGCAGTAATAATGCTTCCAGGACCAAAATATTATAATCCAAATAGGTGATGAGAGTAGCAATATAATGAGGTTTTCTGATCGGATATTGCTTTGTGGTGAAGAGCATTCCAGAGAATAATGATGTGCATGTCATGTACATGTGAGGACTGTGGTCTAAGAAATAGCACTCACTCATCCCGTACTTTCACATCATTCTGACTGCCTTTACTGTAGATGCGTTAGAATGTTCGAATTTTACTCTTCTTCGCGGCGAAGGTCTAAATGTTACGTTGCTCCTAGTTAGGATGTCCATACTGTAGGATCATATACCGGGAAAATACACTGACGTAACGTTTAACCTTTATACTTGGAGCAATCACATTATCGGTGGAACACTTCCATTTTTCTGCATATCGTCTAAGAGTGTGCTCCATCCCCTGAAATACATGTCAATTGTTGTTTGCTCTGCAAATATACAGCTGATTCCTTCTTCAGACGTACCCTCAACCTCCTCTCTTGAGGTTAACTGATCTTTTCGGCGTATAGCTGATCACGTTTATTGCTTCTGAATATTCCAATACGTACTGCACCATTTCCCATCATTTACTAGCTAAACATTGTAACGCTTCAGTCCTGACCCACATTCCTTTAGCCTTGACCCGTAATCCATTATCCAAAACCCGCAACGATATGGCCACGACCCGTAGTTCTTTGGTCTTGCCGCGCATACTCTAGTCATGCAGCTGTAAGTAAAATTCCCAAATGTAACAAACTCTACATTGCTTGCATTTACAAGCCCTAGAATAAGTCAGATAATGATACCACAAAAATGTGAATACTTCTAAAGTGAATTCCGTTTTCTAGAGGTGGATACATTAACAGTCCGAGGACAATAAAAAGACGTTCACATATGACATCTACTTCAGTGCACACAAAACCCGCAATTGCTGAGCCTCAAAAGTCGTAAATGCATCAAATGTTGCAGCGTCCATAAACTTATGTTAATACTGATAATTTATAATTTTTTGAACATCGTTTTATTATACTCGGAGTGTTTTCGTATCCACCTCCAGAAACCGGGGTTCAATTAAAGTAGAAATGAGAAACGTTAAGCGTTCACTTTTTCCTGGGATCATATTTTGATTTATCCCAGGGCGTGTGAATGCAAAACAATATGCCTTTTCTGTTACGTTGAGAGTTTCACTTGCAGGTGCATAACTAGATATTGTTCCTCGACTCAAACGGATAACGGATCGTGGTCACTCTTTATGCGTTATGGCTCAANTGACGACCATGATCAAATGATTGCGGATTGACACTGAAGCGTAGCTGGTTTTGCCTAAAGTTTGATGCGAGGTGTAAAATTACTACCGGAGAATATAATCCAATCATGTACAACTTCTGCAGCATGGCATTAGTAATCATGCGTTATGCTGTTCAACTGAAAAACATTCCGAGATGACTTGTAGTCCTTATTCTGAGCAAAAATTACTCATTCTCTCAACAATCTGAAACGAATTGCAAACTGAGTTAAAGAAAAATGTCACGGCATTGATTAACATATCGTCATGTGTGTGGCTCACAAATTGTCAATATTATGTTCACTCATCGTGCATTTATTCAGTTAGCATACTTATGAAACTTGAAAGTAACATTAACTTGACCGGTGAACGGCTTATCAATATTGAGCCCAAATCGTGAGGACTCTCTGTCGAAAAACTTGACATCACAAGTTCAATGCATGCTGCCAAAATATGTTCCACACCCAGCGATTCACATAACCTTATCAGAATCCGCCATTTTCATGTTCATTATGCAAGGCTCATTGCTAAACACTAGTCACAATTTGTACTCTTTCACCCTAGACATGATCGGTTGCATTGACAGTGCTGTATCTCTACGGACACTCACTCCCCGAACGCGAACGATCATCGGTAACCACGGAACCCATTTTGATCAATGTTCCCTGTAAGCACACAACACCAGCGGTGACGCAAAACACGCCTTTGCGTTTCCCATTGGGACTAGTATCTTGTAATTCCTCTCGTGAACGATTTTTCTAAGAAAGAAAACAAGCGTGGTCGTGTCTGTCCAACGACAGTTTTAAGGGGATGTCTACGTACACCCCAGTGTTCCGCAGTACAATGTTACCCAGTACAAACCGTTCCCGTCTAATTGAGTTTACCGTCACCATGAAAACGAAAATGTAAAGAAATCAAATCTGTTGCGTTGAAGTAAACAAGTCAGTCATAAGGATAAAGCTATTTGACGATTCATTTTCCCCAACTCATTTGGTCAAATTAACTGACCTCTTTTATCATTCTTCACTTACGTTTAACTACTGAACTCGTCTACAGCAGCATTTGTTTCCTAATTTTTGGTTCGCATAATGATTGGTAACCGATAAATAATAAAAACATATTTAGTCCAAAAGTTTTGAACACTTGTATAGTAAACGACATACATGGTGAAAATTCGCAACATGTGGCAACATTCCTGAATTGGAGTATAACCAAACAGTATGAAAATGATTTTTAGTAATGGGTTTTGTATATTTGTGTTCCGTAAAACTGGACTGTTAGTTTATCCCACCTAATTTTGAAGATGCATTTGCAGATAAAGTTAGTTATTCATTGGATGCACACCGGACAGTGTTACTACGAAATGACGCAAAGGGCCGAAGCGAAATATGATTTGTTCTCAACAGTAAACTTCCGTGTTATTTATTATTGATGAAACAGATGAAGCCATAACGTAAGCAGTTCTTCTCTAGCTTGGTTAACGATTGAGGCTTATTGTTCATTTTACTTATCCTAAGTGAACAATGTTTGACGAGATTTCAGTTATCTTTTGTTATGACTATCAGCTAGGTTTGACGTACCAAAATTGGAAAATTATGTACTGCGGCTCAGGGCTGTAGTGCTTGTTTTTGTGGTATATTTTTCACGTCGTCGGTTTATTCCATCCACACAAATTCGACTTATTTTCACCAATCGACCGCCCTCGGCAAAGGCACTACTACTAAGAATTTCTTTCATTTACGAATGCATATGCTGAAGTGGTTGATGGGAACTCTTGAAGTTATTTACGGCTGCTAGCCATATGGAGTGCGATAGAGTGCACACATGTAAGCAGCAGGATACTGTCCTAAAGTGAACAATAACTTGACCGTTGACATCATGACCTTGGATGCAAAGGTTACAGAATGAGAAAAATCAATTAAATTGAAATTAAAAGTGTATCCGTTGATTTGAAGTACCCAAGAAATACAATAGTTCTCCGAGAATTATAGTATTATAAATATACAGCCATTGGAGATTGGTCAAATGGAATTACTAAATGACTGGGTAGAGGCGTTTTGACGGTCCGGTGTGGAGGACCAAAAGCGTTTTACTAGTGAAATTTTCTGCTTCCTTAGGGTGTGAGGGTCAATAAACCTATTCAAAAATGTGCCTATGAATATTCACCTTCATACCGAAAGTGAATCCAACGTTCAAAACAAAAACAAATAAAATCAGTTTTTACTACTACTAGTTAATAAATTAAATTCTTGAAGGCAGAAAACGTTTTGAGTTGAATTGAGAAATACAGTAATGTTTTGCTTTATGGAATAATAATTGATAATAATTAATAATAATAATTAATATTAACTTCGGAAGTTTAGGTGAACAGCACTTCCGACGAATGTATAATACCAAACACCAGTTCAATTAAACCGTGACAGACTTCTAGAGTTTTAAGAAATTCCACACTTATGGTCTCAAACTTGTGGGCAGTAGCAGAAACTGTGTCAAGCCTTCTATGCACACCTTCTGGCTTACGTTCGAGTGACAGATTTGAGCCATTATTCGGGGTGTCCGCGTTCCTGAGAAAAGGGAAAACCTGTAGCTTGGTTATAGAACAACGAGTCCGGTGATGATAACATACGGAATTGCGGCCGTCTCATGCAATGCGAAAATTGACTCCGTTTGTTTTAAAACATCCAGCAGATTTATGTACAAGAAGTGGTCATTTGCATACACATGATGATGTGCAGAAAGAGATACTGATGCAAAAAGGACTAGATGAATCTTTCCATAAAGTGTCGAACAATGTCACACAAAAAGTGAGCCTTTTAGAAGGTGACGTGACAAATGATTTGTTTTCCAGTGGACGATTCGCAGGTCTAAGAAATGCATTGTTTATACGAAAAACTGCCAACGGCTTATCTCCGATCATGAACACGTGAGAGGAGCTCAGCTTGATATGATTTAATAGCAACCACCACTACAGCTACACTTGGACTCCCATGTCCCACTACAATTTCTCTACCCAGTACTTGCCTTGATTATTGCAATGGGTACAATCCCTTGAACTTTCTTTCAAAAAAACATCAGTATGGGTCATAAAAGCACAGCAATGTGGGCTTAATCTAACCCTTGTCTCTCTCTTATCTGGTTGACAAGGCAAGCAGTATGTTTGACTGTGCGAAAACGTTTGCTGTTTACCCACCGATACCCGCTTCCTTTCTCAGTCTAAAAAACACACTACTACAAGCGAACACAAAGACTGGCTGCATGTCTTGGCGTCGAATATAAAAGGTCATCTGCACAGTAATCGGAATTGTAGTCGTGCCAGATAAGATGTTTCGGCGAAACAGCCCAACACAATGAGCAGTCATCGTCGGTGGATAGAAGAGATGAGAGGAAACAGGAAATCCTAAAGCGCCTACTTCAATGTTGACAGTTATCGGAAGCAGAATGAATGTTTTCAATCGGTTGCGGTGATGCGTTTCGGGAGCTAGTTAGGACAAACTTGAACTTTTAAGCCACTGGATAAAGGTTTCAACTTATATGCTAATCAAATAACTCATTACGTGATATCTTAAGTCCTCTTGATTGAAAATTAGATACGGGCTATTCAATCTGAGTGCGGAACAAAAGTTTTTTTTCAACTAATTTCATGAGCTAGTTGGCCATACTTGTACATAATCTGCATATCCGCAATCATCCACAAACCGGATTTGAGAGAAAAGTATACATCACTATTTAAATTAATGCTCTAATATCTTCCTTCAGTGTTCCAGTGGTTTATTTCTCCCATTTTTGCCTTGTTTTGATTTAACACATAGCTTCCTAAATTAGATTGTCCGCAACATGTGTCTAAGAATCAGTTACCGTAAATTATTTCAAAACATTTCAAACCACCAACCATTATATTCCGTGCTTTTTGCGTAACTAATAAAACACGGGATGTTATCCTGGGATGAGAATATTACAAGTCTCAACGAGTTTCAAACACGGTTATGGAAGTGCCACACGCCCTTGCCCAATGTGCACTTTATCAGATGATAAGACCATTACCAAAGCCATTGGCATTTTCTTTTGAACTATTCACTCAAATCACCGGGTGTATGAACGATCATATCGCGGAGCATGTGAATTTCGTAATACAAGCGTATAAGTGTACGTTGTCTATGCTTTAGTTCGAGACTCTTGTTGTTTTTGCAGTTTCACATTTCGCTAAAAACTTCATCAATTTTGTCCGCAGAGATAAATCGAACGAAAAATGTTTCACTCACTTATATCGAGGTTTTCCTCGAAGCTAATTCGATGGGACTCTTCTTTAGGCAATCATACCCGTGTTCATCACGTGTGTGTGTGTACGCTTACTATTTGGCTCATCATTTTCCATTATTTCGTCGGAGAAAGACCAGCTTATGTGCAAAACGTCCCACAAAAGTAATCGGATAATATTTTTGCAAGTTTGATCCTTCTTTCCTTGATCTGATCACAACTGTTTAAGCATGTACAACAAAATGCAATCATTATATATCACATCCTAATTTTCATAGGAATCACACAGTCAATACTTGTACAGACTTCTACCCTATTTGTGACAACCTCGTTCACCTGCGTAGCATTCTATCCATTAATCAGTGTGTTGGTTTAATTTATTTTATTATTTGTCATATGTTGATGTTGTTGTTGTTCGTCTTCTTCTTCAACCAAACGTGAAATTAGTATTGATGAAACTGAACCGGGGCAAGAA